>JACJUM010002842.1:9708347-9771612 GCA_020976665.1 Heortia vitessoides
ATAAATATATCCTTCACAGATACAACATTGTAGGCGATGGTACTCCCGCCGCCCTCTTCCCCATTTTGACGGGTAAGACTGAACTCGAGTTACCGGATGTGAGGAAGAAGATGAACAACGCCACTCTGGACTCCATGCCTTTCATCTTCTACAAGCTTAAGGAAGACGGGTGAGCCACTTTAAATAAGTCTACTATATTAATATTTAAAAAACTTTCTAAAACATCTCATACATAGTATATACTAGCTGTGCCCGCGACTTCGTCCGCGTGGAATAAATTTTTTGGGTACCATACCTCTTTACCTTAACTTAAATAAATGTCATGTTTATTTATATCAAATCAATCGCTTGAAAAATAAGTTTCAAGTTTCTAGCTCTAAAAAAGCGATACTTCCATACAACTTTTCATCCCCCATTTTGACCCCTTACAACCCTTATTTCGAATTAAAAAAATGCCTATGTCCTTTCTCAGGGTCTAAAGATTGCCTATGCCAAATTTTATCAATATCAGATGAGAGGTTTAAGTGGGAAAGCGTAACAGACAGACAGAGTTACTTTCACATTTATAATATTAATATATAAGTATGTAAAAGATCTGTGCCTTACTCCTTAAAAGTGTTATGAAGCATTTGTATTAGAGATAGCTTATAACAGCGGATTTAAAATACTTAAATACTTTTTATCAACACCTAGACACAGAACATTTAAGTGTGCATCACATAAATTGCTTATCTTAGTGCACAAGTTCGAGTATTACATTTATGTACAAATAAGACAAATTACAGTTGTAATAAATGGAGCATAAAGCTGTTAAAGTTAAGATATCGTGCCATTTCTCTCTTGTACATGACGTGTTATAGAAGTGACGTCACTTTTGATGTGTTGTGTCCTACAACGACCTACATTGTAGAAATAGAACATACACAAATTTTCATCACATAAATTGCTTGTCGTGGATATTTGATGACTTTTACTGCATAAGTTGGAGTATCAAAGTTGGTTAAAAAAGACATATGACAGTTGTAATTAATGGAATAAAAAGATGTTAAAGTCGAAGTTAAAATGTCTTGCCATCTCTCTCGCTTGACGAAAAGAGAGATGGCAGGCGATGGTTATAGATGTGACATTTGTTGTTTTGTGTCTTTTTCTGTATATTTAACTACTTCCCAGATCAAATGGAAGAGTTTAAGTTTATTATTTTTGAATGTTTTTTATTTATTTGTACGTAATATTTGTAAGAAATACAAAACATAAAGTATATAAATTAATATAATTCTTCTCTGGACTCAAACCTTCATCTTTTCCTTGCTGGGGTACGTAAACTCGATGTACCTATGTGTAATCATATATATACATCGAGTTTGCGTACTGTGTTTTATGCTGAGAAATTAACCCCACCTCTAATGTAAATTTATTACCATCAAGCAGTCAAATGTTTTTTATTGCTTCATATACCTCTTTTATTTCTTCAGCTATCGCACCGCATACTTCGAGGACATGCCCTCTATAGGCACATTTCAGTACCGCTTCAACGGCTTCAAAAAGCAGCCGGCTGACCACTACCTCCGTGCATTCTATCTAGAAGAAGGCAAGTCTTGGCCCAGGACTAACTCACCCTACTGTGTGGGAGACACTCCAAGGTTCAAGTTGATGATGAAGTTGACTGAAATGGTGAGAAGAAACCTTTTTGACTTAACGCATCCGTGAATTCCGCAATTTATACAACATTTTATACATTGACCTGACTCCGAGATAAGTCGCTTAAAGCGCTTGTGTTACGGATATTAGAACAGCACCTACATCATCATATCAGCCATTGGAAGTCCATTGCTAGACATGTCCGAGAAAGAGGGAATTTTGCCCATAACTGCTGCGCTAGGCAAGCGTGTTGGCAAACGCTGAGTGCAGCTTTTGCGACGGGGATGCTGCTGTCCATCCCCATCTGTGCATTTGAGCTACTCATTTTTGAATGTATATACCGCAATCTGTCGGTTCTGGTACCTCAGTCGCCTCCCACACCTGGTTCAGGGTAGGCACTATTCTACTGCCGGTACCCCACGGCAATTTGTGATATTACAATTATTTATATGCTGCCCGGCTGTACTTGTTTGTCGACCTGGTCAAATAATAAAAAAAAGCAAAAATGCTCCATTCAGCTCGTTAATAATGACGTGAATGTCTACCAGGTGATGCGGAAAGGAGGCAAGTTCTTCTGTTTTACGTTTATAGCCGATATCACGCATAACGACTTCAACATGATCGCGACTGCGGACGACGACACTCTGATGTTCTTCAAGACCTTGAAGGAGAGCGGGTGGTTGGAAAATACCCTGCTGGTGGTTATGGGTGACCATGGGCCCAGGTGAGAGCGGTTGTTGCAGTTTGAATTGTCGAAACGAATTCGGGTTTCTTCAAATAAGATTTACATTATCAAATTATGTTAGACTAAAAAAATATATTTATTGAAAGTCTTTTTTTCCTACTCCATCATCGTGACATCAGTTAGAAGTGCACTACTGGATAGGCTGGAAATGCTGACCTCTTCGAGAAAGGGGAAATTTTGCCTACAATAGCCGCGCTCGTGATGGGGATGCTACTGCATCTCCGTCTTGAGCATTCGAGCTACCGTCACGGTTAGATATACCGTTATCTGTCGGTTCCGGCATCAAAGTGGCCTCTCACGATACCTGGTAAAGAGGAAGTCATATTTTAATCTGCCATCTTCGCTCGAGTCGTCCTATAATCGTTTCTACCGTTCATTTCAAATTACACAATTAATATTCTTCTATTTATTTAATACTTTCCGAAAAAGGAATCGAAGGAATCGGTCAACCCTATTCGAGCACAGCGCATTCACTTCGGTGTATATAGAGGGATAGGTCGGCCCGTCCGCCGCAGGTACGCCGCCGTGCGCGAGACGCTGCAGGGCAAGATGGAGGAGCGCCTGCCGCTGCTGGGCGTGCGCCTGCCCGCGGCGCTGCGGCGCGCGGGCGCGGCGCGCGCGCTGGCCGCCAACGCCGCCGCGCTCACCACGCCGCACGACGTGCACGCGCTGCTGCTCGACGTCATGGGCCTGCGCCAGCACTGGAACACCTACCGCGTGGCCGGCGCGGACCTGCCGCGCGGCATGACGCTCATCGAGCCGGTGGGACCCCCTTAATAGACTAGCCTACCTGGCTTCGCTCATCATTATCATTTTAGCAGCTATGAGGATCATCATCATCGTCTCAGCAGCCGTAAAACTTCCAAAGTTGGTCATAAGTCTCCCCAAAATATAGGAAATTTGCCTATAATGGCTGCGCTAGACGAGCGTGGTGACAATCCCGGAGCGTGGCTTCGCAACGGAAATGCTTTTACCCATCCCGGCCCCGTTGCATTTGAACTGCACCGACTGGGATGGATATACCGCCATCTGTCGATTCTAGTACCCGACATATAGCACCCAGCTACTAATGTACTATTCCGGTACCGGGCGGCAACGGGGATAAAAAATAGTTAAATTAGTAAGAGATAGACATATACTACAGCGAACTTTTTTTAATAGACAAGTATAAAACAAAATCTGTCTGTCAGTATTTATACTTAACGCAAACGAATTTTGAGTAGTTGTCACTTGTATCTTTGCCTATAGATACCAAGAAACCGCAGCTGCAGCGAAGCGGGTATAGAACCTCACTGGTGCGTGTGCCTCTCCTGGCAAAACGTCAGCGATGACGACCCTCTCTACCAGAAGTCTGCTGAGGCTCTCGTCGCGTACATCAACTCGCTTACGCAGTCCGTCAGGTAAAAAAGGGTGGAAACGAATGAAGTTAGCATCAAGCTTGTAGATTGTCTGTCTTTTAAAATTAGAAAACTGAAATGTGAAAATTTGTATAGATGTTAATTTTAATTTCATGCATATTTTTTATAAAATAACACGATCTTAGGTTTTTGTGGCCACAAAAGAGAAAAAAACTAGAGTAATTCTCGATGGATTAATAGGTTGTATATTCTGCCGGAATGGTGACGGTTTGGGTTCAAGTTCCGTTTAAAAACTGAACATTTCTTTCTATATGAAGACGTGTTGCATTTGAACTACGCTGTTTCGGAGTGATTGATATACCGCCATCTGTCAGTTCCGATCGATACTTCATACGGTATTTGATGAAGGTACTACTATTCTACTATACTATACTATTCTACTTTACCCATACAACAACCTTTTAAACAGATTTAAAACGCGGTTTTGTTATATTTTATTTTTTTTGTTTATTTTAGTTTTTAAATTGGGCCGTTGTATGAGCGCTATAGTAGAGAGTGGGTATAACGCCATCAGTTACTGTACAAATGGAGGTACTTTATGCCGGTACCGGTTTTTTTATATTTGTTACATTGTCCAGGTCGAAGTGCGCCCCTCGGACGCTGTTGTCTGTGTCGTGGGTGATGCGCAAGAAGGCCAACAGCCGTATGTTGGCCTTCGTTCACGCCAAGGACGCGGACGGGTACGTCGGCAAGTTTGGGCCGGTGCGGTTGGACATGCGGGAGACCTACCAGGTCAAGGTAACTGTCCGACTGCCTATTTATATATATACACACACATACATATATATATATATATATATAAAACTTGTATTTTTACCACCTTCCCCGACTTCACACGGGTGCAATGATGATAAAAAACGGTTTTTGTGGATCATCCTTAAAGAGATATCGTCGCATAAGTTCTAACACCGCGTATGTCAAATTTGGCAACTTAATAGTTAAGCTCAATGATTACACGATATTTCATTTTTAACGCTGCAGTAAACGTTTTATACCGTATATTGTTTAAAGGGAACCTATTTTGGACCAACTAAATGCCCGAGCAATTAGTTTTAAAATGTTATTATGAAACGTGAGCATGTTTTCCCAATTGTACAAATAAATAATAATAATAATATAATAATAAATTCCCACAACATCTCATACATTGACCTGACTCCGTCGCTTAAAGCACTTGTGTTACGGACGCCAGACAACAGAGGAATCACAAATATACTACTTAAATACATATATTTTACACCCATACACAGAGCAAACACAAATATCATCATATAAATATTTGCTCTGGGTGGGAATCGAACCCACGACCCCTGGTGCACAAGACAGGATCACTACCATCTGCGCCATCGGGCCCGTCAAAAGTGTCAACATTTTGATTTGCGCGGTGTTAGAACTTAAACGACGATGTGTATGTACATTATTTTAATCTATTTCGTCGGATTCATCTTGTGTTTGCTATGTCTGCGTGATAGTTAGCTTATTCTAGGCCTGTAATGTACGCATTTCTCCTAGATTACCGTTGGCCCCGGCCGCGGAGTTTACGAGGCATCGCTGACGTACTACGTGAAGGAGGCACGCTTTGAGATTGTCCACAGGGATATATCGAGGACTAATGCGTGAGTACCGATGCTAGCTTTCTCATCTGTAACTACATTCATCATTGGAAGTCCACTGCTGGATATAGGTCTCCCCAATATAAAGGAATATGCCCATAATTGCCGTCCTGGGAAAGTTAGTTGGCAATTGCAGATCGCAGCTATCGCGGGAATGCTGTTGTTCATCGCTGCCTTGTGCAATTGAGTGTCACTGTTTCGGATGATCCGCCAACTGCCGGTTCTGGTACCTTAGTCGCCTCTTACGACACCTGGTACAAGCGGTGGTACTATTCTACTCTGCCGGTACCTCACGGCTATGTAGATGTATGTGTAGGTATAATTAGGCCATAATGGGTAGACCACCATGAGCACTTCAAATATAAAATATAGTGCAGTACATCGCACACGCCGGCGTGTGCGTGCAGACTCGGTGCTGCACTAGTGCGGCCGGACGCACGAGTGCGGTCATCATACTTGTGTATTTTCTTTTTCAGTTACAACAATGAGCCGGAATGCATCAGTGCGACGCACCCACACCTCAACATGTACTGTTATTGTAATGATTGAGGATCGCGCCAAAGCTACAAAATAAGTTAAGTCAACTTAGCATTAAATACTTCTTCTTTGTAATTATTGAAAGATTCAAGGTCGAATGCAACTTAATGTAAGGCCAGTATTATGTATATTATAAATGCGAAAGATTGTCTGTAGTCCTCTTTATTATATAAGCTGTGGGATATCCACTGTTGGACGGTGGCTCGTCCATTTTGCATAGGGGATTCTTGAACTATATTTACTGTGATGATGCAGGTAATCGTAGTGCGTAGCTTTGCGTTGGAATGTTGCTGCCCATTATCACACTGTTGCATTTGAACTACGCTGTTTCGGATGGATATACCGCCACCTGTCAGTTCCAATTGGTACTTCATACGGCATCTGGTGAAGGTACTATTCTACTTTACTAATACAAAAATCTAGGATACTTTTAAACAGATTTAAAACGTGGTTAACTTAAGTTTTTAATTTTTTTTGTTTATTTTTGTTTTCAAATATTTTTCCACGTTTCGTTTTTCAAGGGTAACCGAAACGTGCCCCACTTAATAGAACCTTTCAATAGAATTATGTTTTCACTTAACTGCTATATTTTTCTATGACCCCGATGGTGCATTGTGATTTGTGTGATTGTGTCTGGGTGTTAAATATTTAAGTCTCATATTTGTAATCTCTGTGATATCCGAAACACAAGTGCTTAGATCGACTTATCTCGGAGTCATGTCAACGTATGAAATGTTTTGTGAAATTATTTATACCTATATATTTATACCGGCATAGAACATATACGAGCCAGTAGTCCTTGTGATTAATGCGTTCAACCAAACATACATAGTTAGGTACCAAATGCATAAGTCCTCATAGCAGTGCAGCTGTGAGGGCAGCGGCATGGATATGAATGCATAACCATCTGAGGACCGCCACACAACGATTTCAACCCTCAGACTATCACAAATACTACATTAAATAGTTCTAAAGCATTATTAATCATAAACACTTCACTTTGTATGTGTTGATTTGTATGAGATCTACCTGTAATAACAGATATACTTACTTAGACTTTCGCATTTATGATATTAGCGGTATATATGTATATTATATTTTAATACCTTATTGATTGTATCTCTACAGTTGCATTTGTTCTACCGACCATTTTGTAAACCAATGATTCATTTTTAAATACAGCTGAATCCGTTTATTACAAGCCCGCCTATATTGACTAACCGCTTAGTATGAAGTAAGTAAGTGTCAAGTTTGGTTTTCATACAAAATGTTTAGCAACTTGGTCGGATCTAGTGATTTCATTTGTACCGGATATATTAACAAGTCGCTTCTTATCACGTATTTTAAGAATCGATCGATCATTTTCGTGGTCATACCCACCTCACTCCTTGCGAATACGTTGGGCGAATGCGTGCATCGTTACGCCGATTTATATTTCATTACTCACATTCCACGAATTGTGATGTGCTTAACTAAATAACTAACAGGAATACAAAGTTGCACTTACATATGGTTTAAGTATTCACCTGACCACCGCTTAACATGACCAACTTCACTGGTCACTTCCCTTCGATGTCATTATAAACGGATTCTACTGTAATTGTAATTTATCCTGAATTGGTTATCAAGAATTTTTTTCGTCAGTGAAATATTGACTGTAATTATTTGGCGTTTTGAAGGCTAACGTTTTCATATTAAATACCTACTACTTTAATGCCTACAATGTCTTTGGAACTAGCAACGCCCTACGGTTATGCCCGCGTAGTTCTTGCTCCAGTGGGAATAATAATTATCCGTAATTTTTTATTTGTATTTTGACTAGGCCGACAATCAAACATACTGTCCGCGTGATAGTGAGCGTCACAGCAGCTTATAGACTCTCTTGATATCACAAGGATATCACTAGCGCGTTGCCAACCGTGTAACTTGAAGATATTATACCACATTACCCAGTATTTCACTGCCTCGACCTTAAAATCGGATTAAAGCAATGCGAACACTGCTATTTGGCGGTAGAAATAAGCAAAAATGAGGTACCAATGCAAACGACGTTTTGTGCAGTGAAAGGCATTTTTAATTAGTTTCAGTCGTTTCAGACTGTTCTTTAAACTAACAGACTATATGCATGTATTGTTTTTCGGCTTTGTCGTATAAATCCCCGCGTTTTTAGCTCGTGTTTTTAATCCGACAAAAAAGTAGTATTATGTGTGAACGCGTAAGTGCTTAAAAAAATAAGAGAATTAAGAAACAGAATGTAACCTAATTATTTTTCGGTTGTGACAATATTAAGATTTGAGATGAAGCGACAAGAGAGCAAGAAATATACCAAAGTCAGGTTTACAATTATTGAGGGACTGTAATCCTTTTTTTTTTATAAAAATAACAATAATATCTCGATATATATATGTTGATATATTTTACTTTAACAATTCTGCACTGCTTTAAATGTGGATCTAAGAAATTAAAATTAGTTTTAATTGCTTCTATTTTTGTGTGTCTGTCTACCCTTATCAGACTTTCCCCACTTATTAATATCACATGTTTTGCATTTTACTCAATATTTATTAAGTTAAAAGAACCAAAAGCAGTTTTCATCTTTGTTTCAATTAATTATTATTTTTCTTAATACTGACGTATTTTTTTCTAATGTATTATATTATGTTTGTGCGTGTAATATGGTCCTAAACCTAATATTGAGGTCAATTCTAGTGATATCAAAAAGAGGTATGCACATGATAATTGCGTGGAACTAAAGGTAGACTTTGGCAGTGGTCATCTGCATTGGTACCTAACTCGGTTTTCTTAGCAATGTTTTTAGTATTAGTATAGTTTATTATTATTTATTTCTATATTGCACATGTACGTTTTAACTTGTTGATTGGATTAATTGATTTTGTGAATTCAGCTAGGCTTATTTATTGGCTCTGGCTTTCAGATTTCATAAATGTGACATGTAAACATCTAGACCCCGTCACAAATCATTTGTGTCGGTGTCTGGAATCGAACCCGCAACCCTTGAGTCGCTTGCGCTTTATACCTCAGCATAAAATAAACTCTTAACACTTATAGAATTAAACTTAAATTTCGTAATTATTCATGCCTTCGACCTATATATATATGAGCTTTCCGTGATTTTATTTTTCTTTTATTCGTTTACAGTGTAGTACGATTTTTTTTATGAGATATTCTATTAATTTACTTTCGGGCGTTCGATCCCCACCCAGAGAAAATATTTATATGATTATTTGTATTTGTTCTGTGTCTGGGTGTTATTTATATGTATCTAAGTAGCGATGTGCTTTTAGCTACTTATCTCTGAGTCAGGTCAATGTATGAGATGTCGTATGAACTTTTAAGTTATTTACTTTTCTATTCCTCGGTGTTTTATCCTCTCGCGGTAACTAAAATATGTATACATAATACCCGCTATATATAATATGTAACTTGTGATTCTGTTATTGTATATTTGTTAATTTGTCTCATTACTTGTGATCGGAGTAAGTAGATTTAATTAAGATTAATGATCTGAAACGTATGCATTAATGTGGATATTCTTCCGGAATTTGTTCTGTAAAAACGTTGATAATAGATTCCGGAAGTTTGAAATTGATTAAACTTAGTGAAAGTGTAAATTTAATACATTGTATTGTAGATAAAGTAAAAATTTGGTGTTCAAAGACTAAGCTTAAGCTTGAATACATGAAACCCACCATACACATATCGTTAAGAGATAAGATTTGTGTTTCTGTTTGTTCGTACTACTGGGCCGATTTTGAAAATTCTTTCACTAACATTAAGCTACACAGGAGGTAGACCTTTAACAAAGGTTCTGTATTGGTACCTCACTCTCACCTATTTCTACCGCCAAATAACAGTGTTTGCATCGCTATGCTCTGGTTTCATTTAGTTCACAGGGTTGGCGATACGATAGTGACGACACAAGTGTCTATAGGCTCCGGTCTCGTTTATTGTCAAGCGGACCGTATGCTTGTTTGACTTGATGATATAAAAATAATTGAAAAAAATGAAGTAAATTCTTTTGGAGTAACGTGGGCTGTATTGTATGTACTAACAAATAAGAGATCTCCGCCTAAAATTAATAAATCTAAACAGAATTTGTATTTTTGTACGTTTGTAACAAATAAACTCAGAAATTACTGAACCAATTACAAAAACGTTCCACTAATTCATCATCATCATCACATCAGATCAGCCATAAAAAGTATACTGTTGGACATAGGCCTCTCCAAGATATTTTTGCGTATATTTGCTGGGCAGGCTTAGTGGTAATCGCAGAGCAGAAGTTCGCGACGAGAGCACTGCTGCCCACCCCTACCATGTAGTATTTAATTTGTGCTGTTTCGGATGGATATAACGCGATCTTTTGGTTCTGGTACCTGAGTCGCCTCTTGGGACACCTGGTACCTTAGGTACCTCCCGTACTATTCTATGCCGGTGCCTCGCGGTGAGTAGTTCACTAATTGTAAGTTATATTATCATTGTATTTTACATTTAAATCTAAACAAACTGTACGATGTTCCGGAGTTATTCCGGGTGGCTCATCCATAATGTATTTTATATTTAATTAAATCTAAAATATTCCGAAATTGTTTGTACGTATATATTTATATATATGCAGGTACCAAATACCAATCTACCAACTCCGATCACTACTATTTTTTTGTTAAATGTAATCTTAAGATTTAGTACCGTAATGCTGTTCGAGAATGGCTCTTAATTGTGTAAAGTGTAGGTTCCTTATTGTATTTCCAAATTAGATACTTAATCCTGACGCACAATACGTCTTCTGTGAAACACGTAAGACTTAGATATTGTATGTAGTTGTTAAGGTTATCTGTTATTGCGTTTCTTTTATGAGTTTCATTTGTTTGAAATGAATTGAATTTTTGTAATATGTCAATCGTGATGTTCCAACAGCGCGTGACTGTACTATGTGTCGTCATGACGACTCTTAGACGATTGAATGCGGATGCTTGTTGGCTTTCTACTGCCAGTGGTTGGCGAAAGATGTAATTCAATTAAAAATAATTTTCGGATAACATTCCCGATAAAATACGAGTATTTTAAAGTAGCTCGTTGGTGCAACAATGATGTACTAGCAACATCATCATATTAGCTGTAGGACTTCCATTGCTGGACATCAATATCTCCAATAGGACCAGTTGCACTCGGTTTGCATCCTCATCAGTCATCATCACAGCAATCGTTGAACGTCCACTGCTGTACAAAGACCTCAGGATAGATGGGATTGTACCCATAATTGCCGCGCTGGGCGTGGTGGCGATCGCAGAACGTTGCTTCACGATTGCAGTTTCGGATTGATATACCGCCATCTATCGATCACCTCGGTCACCTCTTACGAAATCTGGTGCAGAGGGAGGTACTATTCTTCTCAGCTGGTACCCCACGGCGTATATCTGATTCTAAAAATATACTGAAATCTCATTCTAAAAATGTAGTGTTTAATAGAGGAAAATATATTGTTTCACTAATTAGGACCCGCGACTTCGTCTGTGTTTTAAAATTTTTTTATTTGTTCGTGAGATCGCCAGTCGATACAATCTAATCTTCGAATTATCAATTAATAAATTGTGTCAATGTTGCATCAAATAACTGAGTTAATATTGCTTCAAAGAGTTCGTTCCATTCATGTTTATATTTTTTAACGTATACATAATGTAAGAAAACTACATAAGAAATGTGTTAGCTATATGTACTCTATTTCACATTTACTTGATAATTCTTTTAGTATTCAGTAGGTAATATGTAAGAAAAACGTCAATAAAATAAAAAAAATTGCATTATTGATATGACTGAGGTTACCAATTTAGTCGTAGTTAATAACACGTTTAGGAATATGATCTGCTTTTCGTTTTCTAAATTAAAATACAATAAACGTTCAATTTATTGCTAATAATAATCTTCATTAAATATTTAATTATAACAAAACTCCGTTAAAATAACGGCCTTAAAACGTGGTTTTATGTGCGACGTTCTTACATCTTTAAGTTTGACGCTTTAGTTACGGCGTCCGTTTTCTTATTTGACTTTATTTGTTTTCATCGTTTAATATTGTTTTATTATGGGTGTGCGTAAATTTAAGATAATGTTTTCTCATTATTTTGCACCAATTAAAATGTATGAAAATTTTATTGTTTTTAAGTCTGTACAACTTACAATGTTCAATTACTTAAATTTGTATGATATTATTTGTGATATTTCAATTGAATAAAAACGTCTATACCATACTTAATACTCTATAACCCTAATGACCTTATTTGTATAAATAAAAAAATGTTTGGTGCGTGATACGGATAATAATAATAAATAAATATTTCGAAGACTTATTTTTTGCTATTCATTTTTATCCCTGTTGTGTTCCTGTGTGTTCGGAATGATTTTACCGATGTTCTAGGAATTACTTCATATATTATACTGTATGTAGGTACATAATCATTTCATTTAAATTTAATTTCTAGTAGGCTTATTAACAATAATAAATATTTTATTTGCACAAAACATGGTATCATTTGATAACAAAACATAATTAAAGAAGCTTATGTTTCACTAATAAAATAACATGCAATCAATGCATGCATTCACATGCACACAATGTCACGTTATAAATAAATTTTAAATTTCAATAATAATTTATTACCAGTTCATTTAGTACATAGTAGAAAATATTAAAGATAATAAAATTAACAAATAAAAACCGTTTCAATAAATAAAAATATAAAAAGAAATGTTTAAATAAATTTCAGAAACTAATAAACGAGACGTAAAACTAGATAAAAAGGTTATAGCGACATATCTACGCTAATATTATAAAGAGGAAAGATTTGTATTATTGTATATAGCGAATAAACTTAAAAGTACTGGACCGATTTTAATAATTCTTTTTTTTATAAAAAGCTACATTATCATTGAGTAACATAGCCTATATTTAGTACTAGATTACTTTAGAAATTTCTATTAAAACCAACCAAAGGTGTAAAAAAATTAGCCATAAAATGTCTTTCATCGCACACGCTGCGAAGAATATTAATGTTAGGACAAAAGTTGTTTGACAGTATTATAGAATATATCAATATCTACAAAAAACTTCGCGAGACCATATGTCTAACTATTGTAGCTACGTCACTCTAAGTACTTTTTTCATTTAACAAATTGATAGAAATGCCGATCAAAATAAGACCGTGTTACCCGTACCATTTATAATTTTTTATCCAAATAAATAACTTAATATTTAAAATTGTCCTAATACCTGACGATTACTTTTTGAATTATTGAAATCCGACATTCCATTCAAAAGATATCATGAAATTAAAATAAAAAACATGCCGGCGGCGGCCGCCGCGCAACGCATCGAGTAACTAACTCGACGAGAGCAATTGTAGTTGGCACTTTATTTAGTAGGATCTTCTGAAAATCAATACGCTTTGTTGCCACCTACAAATAACACAGCCAACGTAGTGTACAGGGAGGCTTTAAGATAAGCATACAATTTTTGTCAAATTAGGGATTCATGGTCGTTTTAATTAGCATGCATATTACTTAATTCTATGTATCTATTTATGTCTACCCGTGCGAAGCCGTGACGGGCCGCTAGTATTATATATTTTGAAGCTTACAATAATAATACTTTATATTCTTAATAGCTTTAACATCATCATAATCTTGTGGTGTACCATAAGAGATCGAAGATGATGTTGTGACAACAATAGAGAAAGGAATGTTGAGATAGTCTAAACATATAAAAAGGATGGATGAAAGAATGACTGCACAAATATATAGAGAGGAAGTGAATGGAAGAGTTGGTATAGGACGACCTAAGCGAACATATCTTAACCAAGGCCAAGTCTGAAGTACCAAGAATAAACGAGCGTGAATGAAAGGACTAATGCGAGTAAAACAAGCGAGAAATGTATGTCAAGACTGTAACAAGTGGAGATCCACAGTCTGTCTACCTCGATGGGACACAGGTGTGATGTATGTTAGTATGTATTCTTAATAGCTTTAAAGTGGTTATAACTTTTTACATGTTAAATTTTGGTATTGGTTGTACAGAAATGTAAACAAAAATTGTAAACAATTCAGAATTTCAGACCTTAACACGAGTGGCCATCGTTTGGCATGGCTGCAAAACAGATTGGAGCATTCCCATCGTCTCGCTACGCGATTACAGTCATGGCTAGCGAGACTTTTATGGACATCACCTCTTTACTGGCGGAGGCATATGTCTAGTAGACGTTATGTTGTTATGAGGTATTATAAAGAAAACAATATAATTATAAAACCTTTCGTTTATTATTTATTTACAACATCATATATTGCAGTATCACTAAATAAAAGGATGACAGACATCAAAGAGTATAAGTTTAACAATGGGGTGGGTTGCAATTTATAACATTTAAATACAAAATATAATAAGTACTGGCCTTTAAAATCCTCTTTTCATATATAATAGATGTTAAAAACTAATCTTATTGGAAATAACATATACATAAGATAGATCTTAGAAGTTATATTAAATTCGTTTTAATGACTGCTAATGATAAAACACCTACGTCTATCAGTTTTCATATACATAGCATAGTCGTGTTTTGTTTCTATTTTAAAATAGCTTACATAAAATGTTGACATTAAGAGCAATCATCACGAGATTACATAAAATAATACTAAATAGAAAGAAAATGACGCGATACAATATCCATATTTTGTATCAACGCCATCTAGCGTCGAGGTAGCGTAGTTTTTGCTTTATCGATTCTAACGTCAACATTTAATGCAAGCGATCGTTTCCTTATCCTAAATATTTCATCACGTGGTGGGATTGCTTTAGTAAGGGGCGCCTGGGAAGCTTTGACCTTGTGCCTGGGCGTTCCTGTTGTACCCGCCGGCTAGACCGGTGTCTTCGTATGAGATCCTTGGCCGGTAGCCGCCTTGGTCAGCTTCATACTCGACAGTCTGGAGAAATATAAAATATATATATATATATGACGGTGCCAGAATTCTTCAGTGTTCTAAATTCGAATTCGAAAGAAAAAGAATAGGAGAACTTTTGGAGCGGTTTTCAAGACTGCATGTTTATTTTATTAGGAAAATCGATTTTAAAGTTTAATTAGGATTAAGGTTTTTACGACCATTGTTTGTTATTTGCTTGATCGCTAATGGATGGAAATCTTGATTGAAATAAACAAACCATGTTTCGGTTCCCCCATGGTAATGGTGAAACAAAGGCACAAAGGGAGAAATGGATCTATGTCTATAAAGAAAGATTGCTTTTTACTGAGAATTTGCATGAGGTAGACCTGATACGAAGGTCTTCAGCAATGGCACTTCACTCTCACCTATTTCTACCTGCAAATGCGTTCGTATTGCTTTTTCAGTTTGAAGGGTGAGAGAAACAGTGAAATTACTTGGTAACGGCATAATATCTTTAAGTCACAAGTTTGGTAATCGCTAGTGATATTTTCGTTATGTTGCAAGCGCCACTGTAGAGCTTACTATCACGCAAAATATAATCTAATAACTTTAACGAGTTGCCGGCCTTTTTCTATAAATCCCCAACTACCCATGGCCTTTCCAACTGTTCTGGTTGCCCATCGAAGCACAGGAGAATTAGCGTAACAATACCTGTTTCCTGCCGTCGGGTAGGAGTACGTAGTAAAGCCCCTCAGCCCGGTCCCCTTGCCTGGACTCCCTGTGGCCGAAGTCGTTGCCGCTCTCGTCATCCTTCACCATGTATTCGAAGCTGTAGTTCGCGGGTTCCTAAGAACAGGACTCAAGTTAAAATAGCGGAAATAACCATGAATTTAAGATGAAGCATTGTGGAAAAAAAATATTTTTTTTTATCTAAGTAATATGAAACACAGCTTCCTAACCTGTGAAAATTATTTATCTGTATTATGTATTATCTGTGATGCGTACTTAGAAATATGAATATACGACAGAAAATGGGTATGACCATACAAAAAAAATACTTTTACGGGCCCGTTGGCGCAGATGGTAGTGATCCTACTTTGTGCGCCAA
This sequence comes from Heortia vitessoides, assembly GCA_020976665.1. NCBI lineage: Eukaryota > Metazoa > Arthropoda > Insecta > Lepidoptera > Crambidae > Heortia > Heortia vitessoides. The sequence goes on from JACJUM010002842.1 coordinate 9,724,356, forward strand.
GGGTCGTAGGTACGATTCCTATCCAGAGCAAATATTTATATGATGATATTTGTGTAAAAATATTGATATATTATAACTTTATTTTTCTAGAGATAGACTTCGAAAGATCGTCTGCATTGGTACATCACTCTAACGTATTTCTTTTTGCCAACTAGCAGTGTATGCATTGCTCTGTTTCGGTTTGACGGGTGAGAAAGGCAGTGAACTAACTAGGTAAATGTGACATTGTATCTTCAGTTCACAAGGTTTGTGACACACTCGTGTTATCACAAAGATATACTTTATGATGACACGAGTCTCATACGGTCATGTTTATCACCAAGCGGACCGTAAGCTTGTTTTCTGACTTTATAACATATAAAATAGCTTAGTTGAAATAATTGGTAACAATTTACAGCATTTATTTTTGCCCATGGAAATATTTTAGTAGGAAACTCACCCCATTGCTGCCGTCGTCACCAGCGTAGCCACCTCGACCTCCTTGACCCGAGTAACCTCCTTGACCCGAGTAACCTCCCTGACCCGAATAACCACCTTGTCCCGAATATCCTCCTTGACCGCCGTTATTGCCTGCGCCAGAGTATCCACCTCTGCCAGGAGGCAGGTAGACCCTGTCAGCTCTTCCATTCAGACCAGAGTCTAAGCCATTCTGAGATTGTTGATTTCCTGAAAAGATAAATAATGGCATTTTATAGATTTATTGTTTGAATAAAGCAAAAAATAAATGGGTGCAACAAATACTGGAAATAATAGATCACGTATTTTTTCAACATACACTTAATGCCATTAATATCATGGGCCCAATGGCGCAGATGGTAGTGATCCAGCTTATGCGTCAGGGTCGTGGGTTCGATCCCTACTCAGTAAAAATATTTATATAATGATATTTGTGTTTGTCCTGTGTCTGGGTGTTAAAAATACGTATTTAAGTATTATATTTGTAAATCGTCTGTTGTTTGGCGTCCGTAACACAAGTGCTTTAAGCGACTTACCACGGAGTCAGGTCAATGGTGTTGTGTAAAAATACTAAAAAAAAAATTACTTATACGAACATAAAATTTGTGAGGATGTATAGACGTTAAGCACGGTTATAGGATGTAAACACATTAGCTTAACTTCAAATATTTAATGTATTACTATGAGCGGCAGACCTCATGCAAGAGTCGTCTGAATCGGTACAACACTTTCAGTCACCTATTTTGTCTACCAAATAACAGTAACAAATAACAATAATAACTTCGCTCTAGCTTTGTTCCAACTAGAAGGGTGAGAGAAACAGTGGAATTATTGGGTTACGTTACCTAATGTCTGCACCCATAATTGCCGCGCTGGGCAAGCGTGTAGACAATCGCAGAGCACAACCTTCGCGATGGGATGTTGCAGCCCATCCCCACCCTCGATATTTGAGTTACAGTTCTTTTATCTTAGAGGTACTATTCTATTCTGCCGATTCCTCTCGGCTCCAAGATTTTATGATCATGTAAATTAACTAAAAAATAAAGACAATATCCTAAAAGCGTTGTATGTTTATATTCACAAACCTCCATTAACGCTTGGCACTCCGTATTGCTGAGAGATCGCCTGGGATTGTCTTCCCGACTGACCGAAGTTGGATCCAAAACCACTCTGTCCCCTTCCACTTTGAGGCGCGCCATACTGCGTGGATGGTGGACCGTATTGGTTTGACGGAGCGCTGCCGGAACCGAACTGTCCTTTGCCATTCTGGCTAGGAGCTCCGTACTGGGATGAAGGTGGTCCGTACTGGTTTGAGGGAGTATTGCTGTCGGGTGGGAGGTATTGTTGATTGGGCCCGTTGTTAGAGCGCCTCCGGAACGCATCTCCTTGAGATGAGAAGCCGCTGGAATGGGAGAAAATGGAATTGAATAGACCTCATTCAAAGGTCGTCGGCTGATACCTCAGAACACCTATTACTAAAGCCAAAAAGCAGCGCTTTACTGTGTTCCTGTTTGACGGGTAAGAGATGTAGTCAAATGATTAAGTAACAAGACTAGTGATATCCTTGATGATGCGAGCGTGTAAGTTGTGGTGACGCTTACATTTTCTGATTAGTCATATAAAAAAAGTGTTCTACTTTAAATCATTGACAATGATTATTTATCTTGTACAGTTATCAATTTTGACGAACATTTCGACTTCTTCGACACAGTCTTCTCGATTCTATTGTTATTGCTTAAGCATATAGCTGATTTTATAAATGGGAAGGTAACTTTGTATCATCATATTCTTAACAACTATTGGAAGTCCTCTGCTGGACTCTGTCTTCCCAAGAAAGGAGGAATTTTGCATACTTGCCACGATAGACAAACGTATTGACGATCGCATAGCGCAGCTTTCACGACGGTACGATGTTGCCTATCCCTGTTGTGCATTTGAGCTTTACTGTTTCGGATGGATATACCTCTATCTGTAGGTTCTGGTACCTTAGTCGTCTCTTACAAAACCTTGTACAGAGGTAGTTATTATTCAACTATGCCTATACCTCACGGCTAATCATCATATAACCCTTAGCTGCTACTGTTGTCATGATGAAATTTAAGTGATAACGATGAAGATGGTTCTTTGAATGAGTTATTGAAACTAACAAGGCATGCGTACCTGTATGAAGCTTGGGTGAGACCCGCGTTTCCAGATGAAGGTCCAAAAGAGGTATGACCCTGCGCTGGCGCACCATAAGTGGCGCTCAGACCTTGCTGGGGAGGGAGGTACCTGGAAAATATAAAACAAAAATGTTAGAGGTATGAAAACAACGACAACAACAAACACTTAGGTGTAAGAAAAATAGATGGCTACTATCATAGGATATAATAGGATTTGACAGAATATGCAAATAAATTGCATAAAAATCAGTCAAGTCTTTTTAGAGAAGTATTGTAACTAACATTATGACATGGTACATACACCTCTCCAAGAAAGCAGGAATCTTGCCCATAATTGCCGCGCTGAGCAAGTGTGCTGGCAATCGCACAGCACAGCTTTCGCAACGAGGATGCCGCTGCCCATCCCCGCTCTATGCATTTGAGCTACACTGTGTTGCGTGGATCTCGCCTCGTGTCTTACGACACCTGGTACAGGGAGATACTATTCTTCTCTGCCGGTACCTCACGGCTGGTATTACGTTACGGATATTAGTAACAGTAAATAGAAACGTGACAATAAAGAAATTGCCGTTTAATACCGGCAGAGTAGAAATATCTCCCGCTATACGAAGTGTTCTCTATGGTACGGTACTGTACGTAACCTGCAGCTGATATCAGCATTATCATCATATCAGCTGCAAGAGGTCCTGCTGGATATAGTTCTCTCCAAGTAATTTCCAATAGAACCAGTCAGATCGTCTATCCACCTAGTGAGTGAACGTCCTTCGCTGGGTTTGCCGGTGCCTGATCTCCATTCCAGAACCTTCAATCGAGAAGACTCCATCGTTTTCATGATATGATTATGATGAATTGAGAAACATCTTACCTGTTATTGACTGGAGGTTCAGCTAGAGTTGTCGCTATGGCCAGCGTGCATAAAATGAGGACCTGCGAATTAATTACAAGCATTTAAAATAAAAAGCCATCAAATACAATTGATGACCACATCATTTGACGGGGCCGATGGCGCAAATGGTAGTGATCCTATCTTATGCGCCAAGGGTCGCGGGTTCGATCTTCAACCAGGACAAGTATTTATATGATGATATTTGTTTGTTATGTTTCTGGGAGTTAAAAATATGTATTTAAGTAGTATATTTGTGATTCCTCTGTTGTCTGGCGTCCGTAACACAAGTGCTTTGAGCGACTTACCGCATAGTCAGGTCAATGTATTGAATGTGTGAATTTACCTATTTTACCCATTACCTACCTACATTGTAAGCATCCCTCTTTATTCTTAAGGGAGGGTAATTTTTTTTCCAACCAAGTACATTACTACAACTGTTCATTAAATTATCAGCAAGTAACATGAGTTATAGTTTACCCCCACTTTCTTATGGAAACGTGAACCACTCGAATGATACCACAGATCGCTGTTGATCGTTAAATAAACAAGAAAACATTTGCCAACATAAGAAAAGGTGCCTATAAGAACAGGCTAGACCTAGTTTAGGTACCTAAGTATCAAAATGTATTTTAGTTTAAGTTACCTTTTGTTGTTGAATAAAGTTATTAGTATTATCTCTTTAAAAATAGATTGTTAATAACCTGGTGATAACCTGGAAGGGTTTTTTGAACATCATGTCGGTGACATAATTATGGCGAATTATTAAATTTAGAGGGAAGCTTTATTTAAAGTCTATGATATTTAAAACATGGTAAATAAAGAATGAAATAGAGTCTTACCAGTTGTTCTTGTAATTTTTTAAATATATTCATGTAAAAGGAGAAGCCGACTGACTGACTTATTAACGCAAGGCTTTATAACGAAGGGGAGCATTAAGAAGAATTTTCGATCATTCACCCCCCCCTAAAGGGGTAAAACGGGGTTGCAAAGTGAGTATGCAACTTGCTGAGTTTTGAAGTTTTTCGAATGGTATTCTGTGTAAAAGCTCTTCATTAGTGGTCATGACACAAGTGTAAAATATTTTTTTGAAATTCATCCCTTCGGGAGTAAAAGAGGGGAGGAAATTTAGTATGAAAGTTCGATCACTTAACGCAGGTAAAACCGCCGGGCATTTTTGGTTCGAATTAAGATTTCCTGTATTCTAGTAATAAATATACCCGTCTCCGTGATAAAACCTTAAAAGTTCTTGTGTTGCGGACATTACACAACATAGCAATTACAAATATAACACTTAAATACATATTTAACTCCCAGAGAGAACAAACACAAATCTCATCATATAAATGTTTGTTGCGAGTGGAGATTGAACCTACGACCCTCAGCGCACAAGAAAGGATGACGCCATTGACGCCGTGCGGCCAAAATTTTAAAACGGATGTTAGGACTTACCTTCATTTTATTTCTTCTAAACAGTTCTTGATTTATTTTTCTGCAATAACATAATTTTTATTATAAAACATTTGAATTTTAATAAATTATTTATTTATTTAAAAAGTAAATATTAATTTAATTCTCTTGTTCCTCTGCGATTTAAGGTTTAACCATTATTTCATAAATTTTATCTTATTTTGTGTATTCAATGACAAATATAAACACACACAGGAATGAACTACAAACATTTAGACCAACCAACAAAATTAACATTCTTGTGATCATTTAGGAGTCGAACCCCCGACCCTTACTCAACAAACCATCTTAAAGCATCGCCAAATTTATTGTTGATATAAGCAAATCTTTAAAAAAAAACCTTTATATTTGTATACATATATTTGTACTGCAAAGGATTTCGCGGTATCACTCCAAATTTTACCTCTAAATAATTACCTCCAAAGTATAATGGTATAGTACCTAAGCCACTAACCCAGGTGTGTATACCTCGGAGGATGACACTACAATGATGGTTAGCAAGCATCTGCTTTCGTTTATATACACCGATATTAAATTCATGCAACGTTCGCTTATGGAGAGCACATTTTAAGAAGGTTAGTCTAGTCTACTTTAGTGAAATGAATCGATCGTAATTGGTCGTTAGTGAATGATTCTGTTGATAATGTAAATAATCGATGTGTGTTTGATGAGTGTGTATTTAATTAACACGATCAACTGCGAGATTAATTTTAAAAGTGTTCACTATCTATCCGTTATTCTGTCTTAAATAAAAATATTTACCATAAAAATAATATTGCGACTATAATTTGAAATATAAACTATCCTCCTATTGGATCAAACTGTAATTTCAAGCAAAAACTGATTAAAATCGGTTCAGTGATTTAGAAGCTCACTGCGTACAATGTCACACAAAATTTTTATATATAAAGATTTATCGTGATGTATTTATTGAGTTAGGTATATATATGTTGAGGTTTGCCATGGGGTACCGGCAGAGTAGAATAGTACATCCCCCTGTACCAGATGTCGTAAGAAGCGACTAAAAACCGTCGCAAAAGCTGCGCTCTATGATTGCCAACACATTCCCCCTTTCTCGGGGAGGCTATGTCTAGCAATGGATTTCCATATGCTGATATGATCATGATAATTGACTGAATTATTCTGGTGATTTATGTTGATTAACACAGAAAATTTGTCCTAAATATACAGGATCTACCTCAAACATGAGGTAGATTTCATACAAAAGGTCGTCTGCGTTGGTACCTCACTGTTATCTATTTCTACCGCCAAATAGCAGTGTTCGCATTGCCGTATTCCAGTTTAAAAGGGTGTGAGAGGCAGTGAGATCACTGGGTAAAATGGCATAATATCTTCAAGTAACAAGGTCGGCAACGCGTCAGTGATATCCTTGTGATATTACGAGCGTGTATAGGTCGCAGTGACGCGAACTATCATGCGAACAATGCTTGTTTGTCCCGGTCCAATAAAAAAAGTGTCTGAAAATAATTAATTATTTCCTTGATACAGATTAGCAGTGAGGTTTTATGCAGACGTTATTGACTAAAGGATTACAGCATACACAATGATCTGATTAATACAACTGAAGTGTCTGTTTGTAACTCCAAATTAACGGCTTGTCATTTGTTGTATGGCAATGTTATAATAAATGCTAGGCACAATGGTATGGTGTTAATTTTTATGTTGTCAACACTGTTGTATAATGGCTGTTTTCTGCAAATACAGCTCCCTGTTGTAAAGTACGTTGTGTTAATTAGAACTGAAAGTTAAGTAAATAAGCGTCTTTCTTTATAAAGCCTTCACATCATTAAATGCATAAGTAAGTATAAACGAAACTGACCATAAATTTGTATTTCAATTTTTATCTATCACTTAAACGGTTAAAACCTATTTTCATGGGATTTTTAGAGTTAGATAGCTTATTATTTATTTATTATTCAAAACTGTCATACTTACTTTGCACCCCCCTTTCACCCCCTAGCCCAGTTATACTCGTATATATACGATAGATTAACGTTTTATTTATATATTTATTTGCATTACAAAGGCCTGCATGTACAGATAGACAAATTTGGTAATTTGTCTGTGTTTATGTAGGTCTATCAATAAATAGCTGGGCCGATTTTAACGGGCCTTTAACCGATTTTAAGTATCCTAAATAACTCCTTAAGATATAAGGAGTTATTCATTTGTTATTTATCATTCTCATGGGAAATGGAACATTGCGGATGAAACCACGGGGCGAAGCTAGCTGAATAACTAAATAAGATAACGTAGAAACTGTCTTATCGCTAAGAGCGATCTCTGACAAACAACCTTTGAGTCTAACAGAACAAAATAAATAATGACAGATGCAGTTGTAAAGAAATCCTTTTTATTATACAAGCATATCACGGCCTTGACACACAGAGGGACGATACATTAAGTATTGAAGATAGGATATTTTACTGAGTGAAGATTTTGTTTTTATTCATGGTGCAGATAGTAGTGATCCTATCTTATCCATTGAGAGTCGTAGATTCGTTCCCTGCCCTGGATATACATTTATATGATGAGTGTTCTGCGTTGTAAAATATACGCATTATATATCCGTGGGGAATCGCAAGAGGCGAGTGAGGTACCGGAACTGGCAGCCGGCGGTATATTCATCCGAAACAGTGTAGCAGCTTATATACGACAGAAATCCCGGATACTTCGGCGAAATATGGTTTCTTTCCGGACACACCTGAAAACATCGTTATAGTTTCTCATCTTCATACATTTACAGCGTGTTAAAAAAATCGAATATAGTGTTTCTGTAACCGCAACAATTAGAATACATTTTTAATCAAATTAAACACTTTCTGAGGTTTACCATACCATATTGGTAAGAAAGTTAATTAGAAATGCTCATTTTTGGTATCAATCAAATTATTATGTGATAATAGGTACTGGTATATGTTGCTTTAGTATATAGTACCACATAACAATTTATATACTATTTCCCTATTCCTTCTTGAATGCGGATTCATCATTATCATTATCATATCAGCCGTAGGACGTCCACTGCTGGACGTAGGCCGCTCCTAGTGATTTCTAATAGAACTGGCTGCATGCTGCCTACGTCCAGTTAAACCTTGCGGTTTTAGTCAGATCGTCTATCCATCTTGTGGTTGAACTGCATAGCTTCGTTCCTTTTGCCTGCCGGTACATGGTCTCCATTCCAGAACCTCGCGACTCAATCGTCTATCGGTTCTGCGTGCTAAGTGCCCTGCTAATTTCCACTTAAACTTCTCAATCCACAGGGCTTCGTCGATAACTTTACTTCTTTTGCGGATCCCCTAATTTCTAATACGCGCAAAAATACTCTAAGTATTCTCATATCTCGTTTAGATATTTTGAGTTCATGAGGCCAATAGTTAGACCAAGTTTCTCTGGTAATACATGTTGATCGAAAATTTTAGGAATGTCGGGAATAATGGTTATCGAGGATGAATTTTTAACTAAACTTTAATTAAACTTCGCTTTCTAATGAAACAATAGATTTCTTCTGATAACAAAGGTGTTCAAGTTACACCCTTCAAAAATCCTAGCCAGATGGCTCCCGTGGCCATTTAAACTAGAAAAATTCCGAGGAATTTTGGACAGATGGTAGCTCTGGCTTCAGTCAATATGGCTGAAGCGGTGCAGTTGTTAAATTGTATTAAATAGCCGTGAGGTACCGGCACTGTAGAATAGTACCTCCCCCTGTACCGGGGGTCGTAAGAGGCGACTAAGGTACCAGAACCGGCAGATTATGGTATATTCATCAGGTATATCCGATAGCTTAAATGAACAGGGCGGGGATGGGCAGCATCCCCGTCGCGAAAGCTCCGCTCTGCAATAGCCAACATGCTTACCAAGCGCGGCAATTATAAAACTCAACTTCTCTTGGGGAGAAATATGTCCAGCAGTGGACTTTCTTGGCTGATATGATGATGATGAGGGTTGTAATTGTGATTCTGAGTTATCTGACGTCTTATCACGGTGTCAGATCAACATATGAGACGTTCTGTGTGTGTATTTGTGTGATTGTTTGTGTGTGTAATTTATTTGCAGATTGTAATTTATTTTATCAGGTTAATTTTCAAGCGAAGGTTCTCCTTTCGCATCGTGATGGAATCCGTCACACTAACACGAGGATACAAATTGTGTCAATCTAAACTAATATTGTGAAGAGAAATTATTAGTCTGTTTGTATATAACGTTTAATTTTATAATCTACTTTGACATCAATCATATCAATTTTGAGAATTCTTTCACTATAAGAAAGCTATAACCTTCACCTTCAGCTTCAGTCGTGAGGTACCGGCAGAGTAAAATAGTATCTCCCCCTGTACCTGGTTCGTAAAAAGCGACTGAGGTGTCTGAACCGACAGATGGCGGTATATTCATCAGAAATTGTGTAGCTTAAATGTACAGTCCGGGAATTGGCAGCAGCATCCCAGTCGCGAAAGCTCTGCTCTGAGATTGCCACCAAAAAAATCCTTTTTATGTCCAGCTGTAGAGTTCCATGACTGATAAGATGATGATGATGAACTGCACCGAATAATCATATTATATATATATATATATATATATATATATGAAAGGGAAAGCTGACTGACTGACTGGTTGTCATATCAACGCAGGGCTTAAACTATAAGAATTAGGAACTAGAAATGTTGCTTAGGGGTTCCTTTTATAACGCAGGGGAGTATTAAGTGAGGGTCTTTGAAAGTTCACTCCTTAAATGGGTCAAACGGGGGTGCAAAGTTAGCATGAAACATTGTTATTTTTGTAGTTATTCTAATAATATTCGGTATGGAGGTTATTCGTTAAAAGTCAAATAGTACGTGTAAAATATTTATTCGAAAATCATCTCTTAAGGGGTCGAAGGGGGAAGTAAGGGTAAGAAAAGGGCGCAAAGTTAGTACGAAAGCTCTACAATTTACCGCGGGGCGTTGCTTGTAAATTATATTTTCAAAACATCTAGGATCCTTACCTGTATCGGAGTGTAATGAGACATTTATTTTATTTGTACGTTTGAAACGAATAAACAAAAAAAATACTAAATTAATTTTAAAAAATCATTGTTTTTTTAATTAATGCTATATCAACAACCAACATAAGCTATGTTTTATTTATGTATTTTACAAAAAACGGGAACTTCATGGGTAAAACCGCGGAACCCAGCTAGTACTCGTATTTTACAAATTGGTTTTGCTGGAGTATAAGAGTTTGCATACAGCTTGAGAGATGGCCGATTAGTGACCCCAACTTGACGTTTCATATAAGGCAAATGAAATACCATCATGGTTCAGCCAAATCACATAATTCAGTTTTCATTATACTCATAAAACTTCATCGTAAATTATTCTCTCATTAAGTGAGGTAGACCTAAAACAAAAGGTCGTTTGTATTAATACCTTTTTCTCACCTACTTCTACCGCTAAATAGTAGTGTTCGCATTGCTGTGTTCCGGTCTGAAGGGTAGAAATATTATGTCACATTACTCAGTAATTTCCAGGGAATTTTCCGAGTAATATCTTGATATTACGAGCGTCTATATACTGTTTACGCGGATTGTACACTTGTTTATCGACCTATTCTAATAAAAAAAACAAAATTAAATATGGTGACTTGCGAAGCGGCAGTATCCGTCTATTAGGTCGATGGTCGGTTTATTTGATCTTTACCCAGGACAAACATGTTATTAAAATTTGTATTTGTTCTGTGTCTGGGTGTGAACAATATATCTAAGCAATAGCAATGTCCCAATGTATCACCCGCGTAGCTAAGGTTCCGTTGAGGATAATAAATGCAATAAAAGTAGAAAGTAGTTTTTGAGCTATCTATTTCACCGTCCGATTATTTAATTTACATAAAGGGATATCAGCAATAATCATTATTAGGAACTTATAAACCCAGTATAACGTTTTGTTTAAATTATTTAAAAAATCAGAGTAGAGTGAGAGTGAGGTACCGATGCAGGTGACTTTATGTATGAGGTCTACATTATGTGATGTCTTTTTAAACAGTGTTTCTTTTTCAATTTCTGGTAGCACTCCGCGGATTCACCCGCATATATCCCTTTACTATAAGAACATAAGAATTAAATGTAGTTATTGCTGTTTGCCAATAATTTAATTTTGTATTAAATAAAGAGTTTTTAAAATTGATCTATTCGTTTTTGAGTTTATTGGATACAAACGTACAAAAATTTAAACCAAGTTCTCAACTGTCTTTTTTTTGTAAATGTAATGTAACGAATTGTCATCATCATATTATAGACCACCCTAAGAAAAGGGGAATTTACTCGTAATTCATTTCTCTCTATATTATTAGTGAAAAGGATCTTAACAGAGAGCTTTGCCATGAAGTGTGGTGTACAATTTTTGTAGTCGAAAATCGTTCGCCGGTTGGATTTTTTTTTGTATTCACCTCAACTTATGAATTATCGAGAATAACTTTATACTTCTAAAGAACATCAAACAATTTAAAGTATTTACCAAGTAAATTAATTCTACCCAAATTAATCCCGCTCCACCGAGATTCCAACTTTATTTTTATAATGTACTTTAATGGAAAGTCTACTGCTGGACACAGGCCTCTCCAAGAAAGGATGAGTTTTGCCCATAATCGCCGCGCTGGGCAAGCGTGTTGGCAATCGCAGAGCGCAGCTTTTGCGATGGGGATGCTGCTGCCCATGCCCGCCCTGTTCATTTGAGCTGCACTATTCCGAATGGATATACCGCCATCTGCCGGTTCTGGTACCTTAGTCGATTCTTGCGACACCTGGTGCAGTGGTAGGTACTATTCTAATTCTGAACTAATTATCATTATTTATGCTACCCATGCCCGCCCTGTGCATTTGAGCTGCACTATTCCGAATGGATATACCGCCATCTGCCGGATCTGGTACCTTAGTCGATTCTTGCGACACCTGGTGCAGTGGTAGGTACTATTCTAATTCTGATCTAATTATCATTATTTAAATACTAGATATAAGTGAGCATCGAACCAATAGAAGTCATTGCTAGGCATTGGCCTCCCCAAGTGATCTCCAATAGGACCGGTTGTATGCGGCCTGTGTTCAGCGCGATCCTGCGGTTTTAGTCAGATCATCTGTGGGTCCCTACGCTGCTTTACCGGTACTTGTTCTCCAGAACCCTTCGTCTCCATCAGCAGTACGCCTATGATAGGCTTAAATAAAGACATATTCGACTTAGGTGAGGTTTGGTGATAAAATATTTGGCCTGACATTAGTTTTAACATCATTAACATATTTTATGGCGGCCATAAAAAGAAAATTATATTCACAATACATTATGATACACAATTTGGCGATAATTTATCCTTTGTAGCGGGTATTTTAAATTGAATAGGAGTGATACATGAACATTCTCGTAGGCAATTATACACTTGTCCTTTTGTACGTGATCGGCGTGATGGGAATTCGTTACGAAACGTGAAAATCTCTTGAATTACAACATAAACTTTACCTAAACAACTTGTTATATATAAAATTTACTTGTCTCGGTGATTGTCCAGGATGAACTTTTAAACTATTAAACGGAGTTTTTCATTTCTTGATTATTGTGTGACATTTGATTCATCTTGAGAGATAGGATAGTTTATAGATATTGCATCCCTGGATGAACACTGCAGTAACTCGTAATAAATTATTTCCTACAGTTTAAGAAATACCGCCATTTATACGCAAATTTAATTAATTTTTTAATAATAATTTATTTTTTATTTAATTTAATATAATATATTTCGCAAATTTTGTTTAAATTAAAACGGAATGTCAAATATTTTCAGGAAGATACCATCAGACTACAAAAGTAGGAAGGAAGTATCGCTATTTTTGGAGCAAAAAACTTGAAACTTATTTTTCAGGCTATTGATTTGATATAAATAAACATGACATTCAAAGTTTACATAAGTTGAGGTAAAGTGGCATGGTACCCAAAAAAACTATTTCACGCGGACGAAGTCGCGGGCCCAGCTAGTATCATATAAATATTTGTCCCGGGTGGGAATCTAACCCACGACCTCTAGCGCTAACAAGACAGGATCACTACATAACCACTACACCATATCAGGCATAAAAAACCTTATAGATTGACCTTTTATCTACAAGAGGTAGACCTAGTAGAATGGTCACCTGCATTTACCAACGCAGGTACCCCTCACTCTCACTTTATTCTACCGCCAGGTAGCAGTGTTGTGCTGCTGTGTGTGCTCCGATCTGGAAGGTGAGAGAGACAGTTAAATTACTGGGTAAATTTGACATTGTATCTTCAGTTTACAAGGTTGGCGATTCGCTAGTGATATCTTTGTGATGTGTCTATCACATCACAATATATAAAACCTACAGACGCTCGTAATATCACAAGGATATATCTAGCACACCTTGCCAACCTTGTGACTTGAGGATATTATGCCACATTACTCAGTAAATTAATTACCATTCTCAACATTCAGACCGGAATACAGCTATGCAAACACTACTATTTGGCGGTAGAAATAGGTGAGAGTGAGGTACCTATGCAGAAGACCTTTTGTACTCGAACAAAGTCGCGGACAACAGCTTGTCAAATATAAAACAAATGTAGCAATACCATCAATTACGCCTCAGGGAATGTAACCTCCGACCTCCAGGTCCGATGATTAAATAAATATAACATCAACGTTTACCAAAATTATACATAAATCTCTTGACCTCATAAATGCGCTCGAATGCGTATTGAGTCACGAATCATATAAAATTGTACGTTACATTGCGCGCCAATTACTTAGGCTGTATAAAAAGTATCGTTTGCTATCGTAAAACAAACTATAACATATCGTAATTGCCATAATACTGATCATTCGGTGTTGCTTGCGCGTTGCGTCCACCGACGGTAAAGATATTCGGAGATATTTGCGTTTCATCGCTTACGACAGCTTACCACGTTCGCTAGTTCCACCATTAAGGCGCCTCATCATCAAATCAGCCATTGGAAGTCCACTGTTAGACATAGGCCTTCCCAAGTAAGGGACACTTGCTTTTAACTGCTGCGTTGGGTAAGCGTGATGGCAATCATAGAGCAAAGCTCCGTGACAGGAATGCTGCTGCCCATCGCCGCCCTGTTGCTTTTGAGCTACACTGATTCAGGGTGAATATAACTTGAAGTTATTATGTCACTTTACCCAGTAATTTCACTGCCTCTTTTATCGTTCAAACCGGAACGCAGCAATGGGAACACTGCTGTTTGCCAGTAGAAATAGTTGAGATTGAGATTCTAATGCAGTCGATCTTTGTATGACGTCTGCATTATCTAAATTCCAATTTGATACTGTCTTGAAGTATTTAATCTTATATACATAGCAAACATATAAATGCTTATACATACATCAATATATATGCTAAAGGTGGACGCCGTTTGGATGTAAAATATTTGTTTATAAAATATGTACGTCTTGAACTTGTAGTTTACAGTTGACACAGAGAAAAGCCTGATTTGTCTCTTTATATAACACTAGCGGTTCACCCCGGCTTTGCATGGGTATTAGCAAAGCGGTATAAAAAATATAATTTGGCATATGTAACTTAATTTTGCGTCGGATTAGTTAAAAAAGAAAAATAGAATATAAAGTTCGGTTATTATTATTGTGATAGATTTTTGTTAAATATATGTTACCTTTTATTCTTTTATTTTTTAAAAGAATATCTCAAAAATATATAATAAAAAATGTAATCTATTGATAAATAAAAAACTTAAAATTTTTAATTCAAACAACTGTCCTAATTTCCCGTTTCTACCATTGGCGATTACGGATGCGCGTGCGTCTGTATACTTCTCCTTATATATAAAGATCATAATTACATACTAAAAAAGTACATCAATAAAGTGTATTTAATCGCACTCGCTCCGCTCGATATACTCACATTGCCTTATAAAGCGATTTACTTTTTTCTGTCTATAATCGATTGTATTTACTACTAAATAAGGTTCAATTTCCTCTACAAGTGTTAACTCAGCTTTGATCCAAAAAAGAACCAATTAATTTGCCATAATAAATAATAATTACAGATAAAGGGAAATGATTTGTTTAATAAACGGATAATCTTTATTAGTGTGGGATGCGGGTCATACGGGTCAATCACTAATATAATCAATAGAAGTAAAACTAACAACGTATAAATTAATTATTTTGTTATGTTATTGCCGGTCTCGAATCTTCCAGCTCGTCATTCGAAATAAAATAAATTATTATAAATAAATTCACACAAAATCTTATATGTACATTCATTTGATTCAGATATAAGTCGTTTATACACTTGTGTTACGGACAACAGACTACAACTACCAATATAATACTTAAATTCATAGTTAACAACCAGACACAGAACAAACACACTTCATAATCATATAAATATACATGATAGGATCGCAACCGTCGACGCCACCTGGCTCGTCAAATTGGAATTGAATTCTACTTCCCCATATTAAAACATGAAAATCCTTTACCGATTTTTTCAAAAGCGTTTGATTATAGCAATAAAATTAACTAACAACACAATGGATGAAATGAAACATGATTACGTTTTTAGGGTTTTGTACCTCAAAGGGATAATAACGGAACCCTCATACAGGACTAATTTCAGAATCTTTATCCTGAGAACGTGCAGGAGAATGGCCAGTCATCAATACAGTAGCGGAGCTTCAACTGCTGGATATTTCTTCTTAAAAATTCGCGGAATTTTTCTCATAATTGCCGAGCTGGGCAGGAATGTCAATTTCGGGAGGTTTGAATTCCTACCTTGTTCGTCGCTTACAACCTGTATAGAGGGAGGTACTATATAATCTCCCGTTACCATACTGTATGGTATGGTATGTTAATTTTGGTTACAAGCACGAGGGATCGTTCACATGAACATACATTACGCCTTTCTCCCATGGAGGTAAGCAGAGATTTTGGATCTCCACTTCCTACGATCTCGGTATACCTCTCTCGCTTTCCTCACTCGCATTAGGTCTTTCATACTTAGTATTACTGACCTGGCCCTTATTTTATACCTCTTCTGGTTAACGTATGTTCACCTAGATCGTCTTTTATCAACCCTTTCATTCATCTCCACTCTGTGTATTTGTGCTGCCATTCTACTATAATCCATCCTTTCTACATGTTCAAATCTCGACACTCCTTTCTCTATGGTTCTCACAACGTCATCTTTTACACCATATCGATCTCTTATCACACTATTCTGTAATCTATCTCTCAAACTCACACCATACATACTTCGATGTGCTCTCATTTCAACAGCTTTTATTCTATATTAAATTTTCAATATTAAATTATAAATAATAGTTTAAAATAATAGTTTTAGTTAAAAACACGCTTTTATTACGCACTAAAAATATAGTTCAAAAAACTAAAAAACGCTTTAATGATAAAAGAAACTATAAAGTGGAAAATAATTTCTAATTTAAATAATAAAATAAAATAAATAATAAAGAAATAAATAATAAATGGTTTTATTGCGAAAAAAACATTGGGGGCTCCATATATCAGTTCTTGAAAAGCGCCCCACACTTTTTTCATAATAATATTAATTTAAAAATGAATTAACAAACAATCAATGGTATATACCATTTATTGTTTATTGATTTGTCCTAAATTGTCATCAGAACTCAGAGCGTGTGCAAAATTTTATCCTAATCAAAGACAATTGGTTAGTTAATTAATGAAAGACGAAGACACGACGAAAGAGTGGGAAAAATTAAGATTCCAAGTTTTTCTTACATAGTTACAAGTGAAGCTAATAAAAGCGTGTTAAAGAGATTCGTAAAGAAGACCGTTTGGATCCGACAACAATCAAACGCTGGGTCGCTCGTTAATGAGCGACTTCGCCTCCTCTGGTGGCGCTTGAATTGACGACTAAACATTCTAGCATTAAGTTCGTCGATGAAACGACGAATGCGACTTACAAATATTTTCTAAAAACACGTATTATTTACAAGTGACGGTGGTTGTATCGATTAATAATCGAGTGTTCGATACGTAATGTCCCACTTTTATGATACATGACACTGATGCGTGATATGGTCTTTAGCGAGGTGACCATGCGATTAGAAAGACTGGTATATTTTGTAATGATCGAACCAACGTAATATAGTAAATGTATAGTGGTAGCTGTGAGGTACCGGTAGAGTAGTACCTTCCTCTGCACCAGGTGGCGTCAGAGGCGGATGAGGCACCGAAACCGACAGATGGCGGTATTTCTAATGAAAGCAGTGAAGCTCAAAGGCAACAGGGTGGGGATGGACAGCAGCATTCCCGTCGCTTGTCTAAAGTAGCAATTATAGTCAAATTCTTCTTTTCTCAGGAAGCTGATGATATATGATGATAATGATGATGATCGTGGTAAATAAATGAAATAAATATTTTCACATGACATATTATACGTTGACTTGACTCTGAGATAAGTAGTTTAAAGCACATATAAATCATTATATAAATATTGACTTTAGGTGGGGGTTGAACCTACCACCTTTGTTGCACAAGATATGAGCACTGCCATCTGCGCCATTGGGTGCGTTAAATTTGCTCGGCTATATTTAGAGTACTTTAAAAGTTACCAATTGGGTCCTCATGTTCGTTAGAAGCACTTTTTTCCCTAAGTATAAAGTTTCGTTCTGGATTGGCATCACGTCTGCCCAGGTTTATTTTTCTTATTAGAACTAAGGTCTAAAACAAGCATACATTCCGCTTGATAGTAAACGCCACCGCAGCCTATACACGCTCGTGATTTAACAAGGATATCACTAGCGCATTGCCCAACTTGTGACTCGAAGATATTATGTCACATTATCCAGGAACATCACTACCTTTCTTACCCTTCAAACGACACAGCACTGAACACTGCTATTTGACGGAAGGAGTAGGTGAGAGTGAGGTACCAATGTTTTTTAGCCCATAAAGGGGAAACGCAGTAGTAAACGTAGTTTCACGCAGCGCACGCTACATAAGCTCACAAAACGTATATATTTCGCTCGTTTTCGCCACATTGTTGATTGATGCTCCACTCTTATTAGTCGTAGTTTGACGTTATATAGCTTAAGTTTCTCCTTATTTTATCAGCTATCTGCCGATGAAAGTCGCATCAAATTCGGTCCAGCCGATTCAGAGATTACTTCAAACAAACAGAGAGGCATACATTTAATTTACATTTCTAAGCATTTAGTCATCTTCATCATATAAGCCATAGGAAATCTACTGCTAAAAATAGACCTCTCTAAAAAAGAAAACAGACACCCTAAATTTATTTATAAGTATTGATAATAAAAAATAATTATACCATTCGAAAAATCATCTATAAAAAAAGTAATGCTGCCAAAGCGAAGCCGAGCTGCATTATCAATACAAGTTACAAATGTTGAAATATCAAAATAAAGCAATAAACACTTCTTGCGTTGACCAAATGGTCGATGCCCATTCTTGGTGATATATGGTCACCACAAAGTAACTTCTGGAATTGCAAGACACGCAGTTTCACGTCCACGATGTCTTCCATAAAATTCATTAACGGCATCATTATTTATGTTCCAATACACTCACTGACATATATCTAAGATATTTTGCTTTATTAATCCAAACTAGGCATTGTAATTCGAGCTGTGCGATATTCACAAGACGTTACAAAAAAATATGTATCTTTTTTGTTTACTACCAGTTATATCCATTTGAAGCAGTGTAGCACAAATGCAACAGGGCGGGGATGGGCAGCAGCATTCCTGTCGCGAAGCTACCCTTTGCGATTGCCAGCACGCCTGCATAACGCGGCAATTATATGCAAATTCCCCCTTTTTTAAAGAGGCCTATGTCTAGTAGTGGACGGTCTACGACTGCTGTGTTATTTTAATCATGATGATGTAGACTAATGTTTTAGAGACAACGGTCTGTAGCGCTGACGCCGGTATGGGTTCTATTATTAAGTAACGTTGGTCACCAACCATTAGGTGTTATTGGAACGTTTATTACCATCAGTGTTTCATGCAGGTTCTTTTCTGGGGGCACGCGTAATGAACCTGCTATAAGCTTAGTAATACCCGTCTGATGCCTATTTGTTTAAATGACTCTTATAACCCCATAAGTTTGTCAACATTTGCTCTTTTCTGGACGTAGACCTCCCCAAGTAATCTCCAATAGTAGCTGTATGCGGCATTTGTCCAGCGCAATCCTGCGGTTTTAGTCAGATCGTCTGACCATCTTGCGGGTGGCGCCCGACACCGCACTTGCCGGTACGTGGTCTCCGAACCAGAACCGTAAATTTGAAATATTGTTCTTGTATAAATTTAATTAAATGCACTCAATTGCATCAAACAAAACATTATTATTTTCTATCTGTTCTATATCTATACTAATATTATAAAGCGGAAGAGTTAGTTTGTTCAAACGCGCTAATCTCAGGATCTAATGGTCCGATTTAAATAATTCTTTTTTGTTGGATAGTCCATTTATAGAGGAAGGCTTTAGGCTATATAACATTACGCTAAGACCAATTGGAGCGAAGCGTCAGTGAGAAATGTTGTAAAAACGGGGGAAATTATTAAAATTTGAGGTCTTTCGTTGCATGCGCTGCATAAGGTTTAAGTTATTCAAAAACTATGTATGAAAGAAGAAGAAAATAATTATTCCTTTTTAATAATAGAAAAAGTCCGCGACATTATATGTCTATCTCTCGAGATTTACTCATAATAACATTATTTGTCGAAGAAGGCCCACCGCCATGTTTGCCACTACCACTCGCGAGCGTATCGTTGCGAGTTACCATGCCGCGCGGCTCAGCCGCGTGGTCGGCTCCCTACGGAACGGTTAAATACAGCGTGATTTATTTTAAACAAAAGTAAAAATATAATTTACGCCGAAGTACTTTGACCTATTATTTTCAAAACATTATTTTTTTACATATTATTTAAAAAAAATCTTATTCCCGCAACATTCAACAGCATAAACCAACGTGAGCTATCAAGAAATAATCTCGATAGAGTTTCCGGCAACCACACGAACGAAGTCGCGGGCACAGCTAGTTAATATTATTAAGCTAAGAGTTTGTTTATTTAAACGCGCTTATCTCAGAAAACGCTGGTCCGATTTAAAAAATCATATCAGTGTTGGATAATCCAATTATCGAGGATGGCTATAGGCTATATAACAGCACGCTAGGACTAATAACATCGGAGCATGAATGACGCTAGGTTTGTTGTACAACTTAACGCGGGCGAAACCGCGCGAGCTTTTAGTCTCTAATACATGCACCTCGCAATTTCTAAGACAACATTCTTACTTCATATTAAAACTGAACCATTACGTAAAAATATAATTAACAGTTAAAACAAAAATAATCATGTGAACGTTTCTTTTAAACACGAGCAGATGCCATCTCTCATCTTCATATCGCTCCGATCAACCTTGCACCCAATCGAGATCTCGATTCATCGATTATCTCAATCGAGATCGCACTCAACAAATCGACCCATACGGATCCGTCAGAAAGTCAAGCAACTTTGATTTCAGTATCTATGAAATTAGAGATCATTGTCAATTGTAGAATTTAGTTAGGTTCTTACTCTTGTCGTGTGTATACAAAACAACAGAAGATCGGTACAATCGGCGAAAAGTTCGCAAGCTATTCTGTACTTAATATTTGGATATTAGAGTTGAATATCGTTTGCTGAGAATTGTATAGATGGATGCGCGTGCGATTATGAAACCGTTTAATAGCAATGTTTATGATTTATGTATCAGCCGTCTCAAGTTTTGTTTGGCGTATTGCAATGATGTGTTAAGATGATCTAAATTTTTTTTAAGATATAAGTTTGTTTAATTACTCTCACCTCTCGTTATACACTCGTCACTTTCAATGGTCGATCTATACTAATACTATAAAGACAGATTTGATTGATGTTTCATCATCACCATCATTGCAGGAAGTTTAGTCCACTGCTAGACATAGGCTTCCTCAAGAAAGGGGGAGTTTTGCTTATAATTGCCTACTGCTTTCGCGATGGGATGTTGTTGCCCACTCCTACCTCCTGCATATGAGCTACACTCCGAGCCTCTGATGGATATACCGCCATCTTTCGGTTTTGGTATCGTAGTCGCCTCTTACGACACGTGGTGCAGGGGGAGGTACTATTTTACTCTGCCGGAACCTAACGGCATATAGGTATATGTGTTAATATGATATGAAGTAATTGATGATATGATTGCTGTGATTTATCTCAAAAACAAAAAAAAATAAAATGGAAATATAAAAACGGGAAGTGTTTTTGTGCGTTTTAACAAGAAAATGCAATAAGTGAAGTTAAACGATTTCAAAAGTTTTTTAACTAATGATATTCACATTATCACAGAATAACATAAGCTATTCCAACGGGTAAAGGAATTGCCCGAGTGAAAACGCAGGCCTTGCTTTATATATAACGCCCAGACACAGAAGTAATACAAATATTCATCATATAAATATTGGCTCCGGGTGGGGATCAAACCCGCTACCGTAGGCACACAAGACAGAATCACTCACATCTGCGCCATTAGGCCCGTCAAAAATGCTGTAGCATCACCATTGCATTGGAGCTACACTGTATTGGCCGGATAAACCGCCATCTATCGGTTCTGATGGTACAGTCGCCTCTTACGCCACCTGAACAACTCAGCCGGTACTAACAGAGCTAGTACACGATATAATTAGTAGTCGGTAATATAATGATCATAGACCACGATAGTGATATGTGCGTTCACCAAACATTTCAGATGTTAATTTCGAAGTCCCATCATTATATGACGAGCGATCGCAAGTTCGTGCTTCGGCAAATTACCTACCAACTGTTACGAGGCTGAGGTCTGAGGTGTAAGAGTTCTGAGTATCACTTTTGAGGTTACGACTTCTTCCGCGAGGAATAGTGACTTCTGGCAGCTTCATCATACCACCCATTGCAAGTCCACTGGTGGATATAGGGCTCTCCAAGGAAGGAGGTTTTTTGCTTATAATTGGTGCGCTGGGCTGGTGTGGTGGCAATTCGCGACGGAGATGCTGCTGACGGGCTCTGGTACCTTAGTCGCCTCTTACGACGCCTGGTGCAGTGGAAGGTACTATTCTACTCTGCCGGTACCTCACAGCAATCACGAGCAACATATTCTACTCAACACGTATACATTTCGCCCGTTTTTTTGCCACATTTTTGATTGATGCTCCACTCCTATTAGACCCTAAGTATTTTATTTTTACATAAACTATTTGCCAGCGAAAGTTTCGTTCAAATCGGTCCAGCCTTTCCAGAGATTAGACAAATAGACAGATTAGAGAAATAAACAAACCGACAGACAGAAAAAAATGTAAAAAATATTTTAATATGCATTCATATGCATAAAATAGATATTATAATTAGAAAGCAGACACTCCAATTTTATTTATATGTATAGATAATATCTGCAAGAAAAAAACAATTTGTCTCTGCACAAAAAGAAAATTAGAAGAGTCTGTTGATATCTCGGTAGCACAACGACATTGCAGTTCCCCGGGACGGGCTCAATGCAGGTTCGAGTCCCGCCTGAAGCCTTATTTTTTAGTTGTATGTATTTCTAACCAGTTGAACCAACCCGTTTGTCATGAAAAGAATATTGTGACTACCAATTGAGATATATTTTATAAGTTGAGATATATTGATTTATTCGTTTTTATTTATTCACGCTTTTAAAATATATCAAACTAAAAAGTAAATAATTTTTTATATCACAAAGTGAAAATAATGATGAAAAAAAATACTACTAGTACCTACCTATGCACCTATGGGGTGCGTTTTAACCAATGCTAATAAAAGCGTGGTAAAAATATATATCAACTATAAATTGAGTGAAATAAACTATTCTATCTCTCAAGTTGGACCAAATAATACACAGTAAGCAAAAAATATTAAAAATCAGTTCAGAAGAAAAAAATACTTATATAGAGATATAAAATACTATGAGATATGAATACATGGCAAATAAGAAAGTCTCTTATGCCTTGGGCCAAACAACAATCTAACTAATCGATATGTTAACTCGAGCGACGCCGGCGCACGATCCTAGTGTTGAGCAATAGACGGACAGACACGCGGAGAAATGAACTATTTCTATTAGATGCCGCAACTGTGCCAAAACGATCATATTACTAAGACTATTTGCACACCTGTACATATATTTAAATAAAATGTATGTGTCTGTTTGTGATTGCGAATTACAGGCTTTCTCTAAATACATACATTAAAATGAAGATAATACTTATAGTACATATATTTACATAATTTTTATTTTATATTTGATTCACTCATTCATATTAATCTAAAGGTTGAATGGAAAAGATCGAGATCGAGAGAGTTCGCTCTGAGCGATAAGGCTGACAAGTCATATATGTTTTTTTTGTTGTTTTCATTAAATGTTTTATGAACAGTAAACAGTATTATTATATACTAGCTGTTCCGGCAAACGTTGTTCTGCCATATAAATACACAAAATGATTAAATCACTAAAACAATTATTAAAAATAGAGGTTGGTGATAGAAAAGTGGAAATTTAGGGTTGTATGTATTTTTTAATGCCACATAATAAAAAAAAGAATTTTTTGGGGTCCGAAATTTAGATAGTACCTATAGATAGACCTATCTAGGAGTCAATTCAATGTATATGATACAGTGTGAATTTAGTATTTACTAGCGACCCGGCCACACACGGGTGTAATAAAGGTAGCCAATGATAATTGTAGGTTATAGAGAGATTTATATTTCATAACAGAATTTTTTAGACCTTTTTAAGAGTTCATTACTGTAGTATACTTTTTTTTATCTATCTCGAAGGGTTTAGTTGGCGTTTGTGCGATGTACGCGCAAAAAATGTGTTTATCTACGACATCACATTAGAAAACTTTAAAATTATCAGTGTTTTTCTACTATATTATGCATGTATTATACATATAAACCTTACTCTTGGATCACTCTGTCTTTAATATAAACGCATCAAAATCCGTAAAATTTTCCTTATCCGTTAAGTATTCCTTCGATCTAAGCATACATACGGACAGACAGGCAGCAGGAAATAACTTAAGATTAATAGTGTTTAGTGTGTGTTAATAATATTTAGTGTTAATTAATAGTGTATTAGTGTTTATCTATTCTGACGTTTTGATCAAGCCATATTATATGTAGTAGAAGTGTTATTGTCACCTTTATCACCACCAGGTGTTTCTTGCAGCTCTTTTCTGCTGTGTCCCGTAATGAGGCTGTCGTAAACTTAAGTTTAAGAACCGTCATGTACATCACGGCGTATAAATTACAATAGTAAAATTACTTCCTCACCGAACCCAAGAAGCACGATTTTCGACTTTCCCCCTATCATTAAGTATCGTCCTACAAAATGTATGACGGCTCTAACTAACGGTTTGATATCCAGGTCATTCCGGTAACGAGCATGAGTCATGCACGAATCGTTTGAAGACTTAATTAATGATTAAAAAAATGTGCATGAGATAAGAGGGTGAGGTACCGATGGAGAGGAATAGTACCTCCTTATGTATCAGGTGCCGTAAAAGGCGACTGAAGTACTAGAACCCACAGATGGCGGTATATCTATCCGAAACAGTCTAGCTCAAATGCACAGGGCGAGAATGGGCAACAGCATCCCCGCCGTGAAAGCTGCGATTGCTAACAAGCGTGACAATTATGGGCAAAATTTACCATTTTCCGGAATTTTTTATTTCTATACCTATACCTTATTTATATTAATATGTTCATTCTTTATTTTTCCTATAACTCTTCTTCTTGATTCCTAGACAAGTTGCTTGAAAGTACTTATGTTACGGACATCACACAACTGACGATTCACGAATAAACTACTTAAATACATATATTTAACACTCAGACACAGAACAAACATAAATGTCATCATCATCATCATTACAGCCATTGGAAGTCCACAGCTGGACATAGGCCATCCTTATTAAAGGGGGAGTCCTGCCCATAATTGCCGCGCTGGGCAAGTGTGTTGGCAATCGCAAAGCGCAGCTTTCACGACGAGAATGCTTCTGATCATCCCCGCCCTGTACATTTGGGCTGCACTGTTTCGAATTGATATACCGCTAACTGTCGGTTCAGGTATCATAGTCGCTTCTTACAACATCTGGTACAGAGGGAGATACTATTTTACTCTGCCGGTACCTCTTTGCTCATGATAAATATCATCATATAAATATTTCTCCTGGGTGAGATCAAAACACAACCTTTGGCAGACAAGACAAGATTACTAACAACTGCGCCATCGGGCCCGTCAATTTGGATATGATAAAACATAGTAGCGAATCACAGCTAATCTTCAATAAACCAAAGTAGCAATGTTCTAATACTCACACGACCTTTGACCTTGGCGACCTTAATACTGAGCTGGCATACTATCAATCAATTAATTCTCGGCGTACCTTCATTCCAATTTTTTGTTGCACATTCGCAATCTAGAATTTAATTGCCACGTATCAAATTATAATTAAGGCAACGAGTAACTAGCGAGTCGCCCCGGCTTCGCGCGGGTGCAACGAGGACTAAAATCTTTATAGTGGGTTATCTCTTAAAGATAGATATATACCATCGCGGACTTTTTTGTAGACCTTTTTAAGGTGTAAAATACTGTAGTACATGATTTTGATCTATCTACCTCGCCCTGTAACAGGTGTCGTAAGAGGCGACTGAGGTACCAGAACTAACAGATAGCGGTATTTCCATGCAAAAAAGTCAGCTGAAATGTACAGGGCGGTTACGGGCATCAGCTTCCCCGTTGCGAAAGCTACGCTTTGCGATTGCCAACACGCTTGCCCCACGCGGTAATTATGATCAATATACCCCCTTCCTTGGGGAGGAATATAATACTCAAATAAAAATTGTAAACACCCAGACATAGAAAAAACACAAATATCGTCATATAAATATATGTCCTGGATGCGAAACGACCCTTGGCACATAAGACAGAACCATTACCATCGCACAGGTGGTAATGGTTCTGTCTTATGTGCCGCATCAGGCCCGACATATTTGTGTTTTCTACTATATTATGTATGTATTATACATATAAACCATTTTTAATCATTCTACCTATTAAAAAGATTGCGTCAAAATCCGATGCGTATTTTTATAAAGATCTAATCATACATAGGGACAAACAGACAGCGGGAAGTGACTTTGTTTTATATTATGTTGTTTTATATTTGTACAAGACTAAAAATAAATCAATATTTAAAAATAGAATCTATTTATATTGAAATAGAGTTCTTATTTGTACTTTGGTCTCTTTAGCGTTGTTACGCAGCGAAAATCTATGAAAGAAACCATTAAAAAATCTATATATGTACAACGTTCGATGTATTTGGTAATAAATAATTCATTTACAAGCTATATAAGAATACCTATAATAACAACCTTCATACTGATTTAATTTCAATCAAATACTTACAGATAGCGTAAAATAGGGACTTTGGGCAGTATATTATCATTTTTATTCGATGCCTAAGTTACTCCTTATTACATAGGCTATCTGCGAGTTAAAGTCCCATCAGAATCAGTCAAGCCGATTCAGAGATTGCAACGGAGATGCTGCTGCTCACACCTGCCCTATGCATCTGAGCTACTCTGATTTGGATAGATATACCGCTATCTGTCTGGTTTTGGTAACCTTAGTCACCTCTTACGACACCTTGTAAAGGGGGAGGTACTATTCTATACTGCCGGTACCTACCGAAATAATAAACTCACACAACATTTCATTCATTGATCTGACTCCGAGGTAAGTCGCTAAAAGCACTTACGTTACGGAAATCAGACAAATATCGGAATAAAGGCGGAACACAAATCGGCAATTATGGGCAACATTTCCCCTTTATTGGAGGGACGTATGTCCAGCAGTGGGCTTCCAATGGCTTATATAATGAATCTTCCCTCGAGAATCATATTTTTTTTCGTATCATAAGTCTATATGTGAATCCAACCAGATCCATTCTGCTGTCTCAAAAGAGTAACAATCAAGCCAAACTTAAGGGTACTTCGGAAGTGCTCCACGATCGCGCGCGAGCAAAGCCGCCGGCAAAAGCTAGCATACATGTCTTATTGCAATATGGCACATCCATTACCTCGGATAACAACTCTATGCAAAATAATTGGAGGCTAAATCAAGATATGAAAGGCAACAATTTGAATGCTTTCGTAAAAGGACTAAATAATTATAATACAGATTATAGTGATGCGACATACAACTATCGATGTAATGGTATCGATACTTTCACATTTTATTCTGGATTAGACGATGCACAGGCAGATTAATCAACACATTTTTTAAATATAAATGTGATGGCTAACATACATAAAGGAGAACTCATACAAAGATTGTCATTTTCACCATTTTAACCGCTAAATACTCGTAGCAGTGTTGTCATTGCAAGTCCGATTAAAAGTGTAAAGAGAGGCATTAAAATTACTATTATAAGTAATAGTTGCTATAATTAATAGAAACGCAGTGGCAAAGATTTTCTACTTTAAGAGGGAAATTTCCGCCGCAATT
Source organism: Heortia vitessoides (assembly GCA_020976665.1). NCBI lineage: Eukaryota > Metazoa > Arthropoda > Insecta > Lepidoptera > Crambidae > Heortia > Heortia vitessoides. Next base: position 9,751,956 of record JACJUM010002842.1, read on the forward strand.
TTGGCGGCCGAGTGTCATTCTCAAGCTTCACACAACTTTCACATAAAATATAATAAATTAGCACAAAAATAATTCATCATATTAATATATCTCTATACCTATATTTTGTAGTATTTGTGTCTTGTTTGATAAAAAACATGTCATGTACACATTTCCTAGGTTACTGTCTAGTTAATGTTATATTTTATTATGAATATTAGTATATAGGACAGTCATCTTTAAGTGTATCTATAATATATAAAAAAATAATTAAATGGTAATGTGGTTAGTAAAGACATAATATCATCAAGTCACAAGGATGGAAACGCGTTAGTGATATCCTTGTGATTTTACTATTTTTGACATTTCAGTTCTTGTAGGAAACGCGCGCAAATCCTTGTGGTTGCCGATCGATTCCAGGAGTGACACCCGAGATTTGTTATATCGTTTGATGGTCATAGAAGTACACCATGACAAACAAGATATCAAATGATTCCTTCTTGTAATAGTGTCACGGATCATTACCTAGTTTTACTTGCCATAAATAAGAAACCTAAACAAATAAACCAACCCATTACAGTCCCAAACATCAATTACAGCCAAATAACATGTAATCTAAAGGAAGTAAATTGTTATTGATCTTCTAAACGAATGATCCTGAACAGGCTTTCAACAATTTAATCACTATAATGAACAATATTATATAGTACAATATATATAGTACAAAATACAGAATATAAAACTTATTCTAAACGCAAAACTCCATGGAAAACATGAATACAAAATGGTTTTTAAGATGTGTAAAACACATAGATAAACTGCTTTTAAAATTAAAGAAATCAAATTGACCAGACAATGAAATTCTTAAAATAACTTACAATAGAAATTATCTTACTAAAATCATAAAAAAGCTAAAATTTGTTATGAAAAAGCACAACTTGAAGGCTTGGCTAGCTCTACTAGTGTCAAAAAAACTTGGGAAGTCATAAATAAAATAACACATTACAAAACAGCAGAACATCCAAACCAAAGAAATCTGTGACATAAACAAGTACGTTGATAATTTCACTATATAAAACAATTAAAAATTATCGATAGCGATTGTGTAGATGCAGCACATCACTAGAGGCACGCACGGCGCGTTCCCCAGTCACCTGTCACGGTGCCATCACGACTCGCCGCTCAAACTTGCGACATTTTACCTATCAAAATTCATTTATTACGCTTACACGTCGAACATTCGTTCCTTTCTGAAGGATCCTTGTACTACAAAACGTACTCCAACGCTATAGTCCTTCAAACATAGCTTGATTATAATGACAGCTGTCATTATCGTTAAAAAGACAACCAGTCGTTTGTTTTAACTTTAGGTTTATGTACCCATATTTTAAGTATTATGCGTTGTGTCATTTTCAGCCACAAAAAGTCCACTGTTAGACATAGGGATATCCAAGAAAGAAGGAATTCTGACAGCTTTGGCGATATACCACCATCTGTCGGTTCCTTGAGGTACCGGCGGAGTAGAATAGTACCTCCCTCTATACCAGGTGTTTTGACTGAAGTATCGGAACCGACAGATATAAACCAATATACAAAGCTCTTTTACATTAATTCTTGTAGTGCAATGGAATAAATAAATATTATTATTAACGGCCATCGGTTCTGCGTACCAAGTGCAGAACCGATGGCCGATGGAGTCGTAAGGTTCTGGAATGGAGACCACGTTCCGGCAAGCGCAGCGTAGGGCGTCCACCCGCGAGATGGACTGTCGATCTGACTAGAACCGCAGGATCGCGCTGGACACAGGCCGCATACAACCGGTCCTATTGGAGATTAATTGGGGAGGCCATGTCCTGCAGTGGACGTCTTATGGCTGATATGATGATGATATTTATTTGAAGTTTCATTTACTATGTAGCTGTCGTTCTCAGTGATATAAGATATTGTGTGTTACTTGAACATTGAGGTGCCATAACCGACAATTGGCGGTACATTAATCCACGGTAGCTTAATTGTGTGGGCGGGGATGGGCAACATTACTCCCGTCGCTATTGTCACCACGTCTGCTCACCGCGGCAGTTATGAGAAGTATTTGCCCTTTCTTGGAGAGGAGATCTCCAATAGTGGACCTTCTAGAACTGGCATGATGATGATGAAAAGAATTTGTTTCCCTTTTAAAGTCGGTATAAAAATAAATGATTTTATAACGTTTTTTTTGATAATATGGTACAATATAATAATTTATCAAAATATCGAAAAAAAATGGACTATCTGTTTTTAATATTAAAATAACTGCTTTTTGCTAAATGCGTATGGAGGTATACACAAAATGTATTTTTTTTATTATTGTCTTCTTGTTTGAGGTAATCTCTGAAACGGCTCCACCGATTTTGATGGGAATTTCACTGGCAGATAGCTGATATAATAAGGAGTAAGGCTACGACTAATAGACAGGTTGTCTAAAAGTCGCGGGCATAGCTAGTTTAGCAATAAAAAGAGAATGAATATATATTGCTACTTTTCGTTTCAATCTAACACTAATATATACTTTATCGTAAGATTGTAATACGAAGTTTCCGACCACATCACAGTTGACTTAACCTTGACAGAAAACTGACTAGAAATAATTGTAAAATATTATTAATTTATAGATCATATCTGTATGTACAAAAAGAAGATGACTGACTGACATATCAACGCAGGGGCTAAACTATAAGTGTTAGAAACTTGATTTTTTTTTCTTCCTTTTATAGTGTAGGGAAGAACTATGAAAGTAAATTAAATTTACTCCCTAAAAGGGTACAATTGGGGTGCAAAGTTAGTGTTAAACTCTGTTGTTTTTTAAAGTTATTCAAACGAAATTCAGTGTAAAGGTTCTTTATTGCAAGTTATGAAACACGTGTAAAATATTTGTTCGTCAGTTAAAAGGGGTTGTAGAACTTTCATACTAACTTTAAGCAGTTAGTATGAAAGTTCTACAACTTAATGCGGATGAAATCGCGGGGCGTTGCTAGTTTTATGCAAAGGAGTATAAATATTAACATGTGGAAAAATACTAACATTACAAAGAGGAAAGATTTATCTTTCTTTTTCAAAGGAATAGTTTCAGAAACTACTGATCCTGTTTTGAAAATATATTCACTAATAGAAAGTTGTGTTTTCTGGACTAATATAGGATGTATTGTATTGTAGTCTACCTATAATGGAAATATGTGAACGGGATTAGTATTTTTGTACGTTTGTAATAGATATTCTCAGAAACTAATAAACCGATTTAAAAAACTCTTTCATTAATATCAAGTTACACTATTAGCAAATAATTTTAGCTATCATTTTGATGGGCATGATGGCGCAGATGGTAGTGATCCTATCTTTTGCGCCAAAGGTCGTGGGTTTGATTCCCACCCAGAGCAAATATTTATATGTGTATTTAAGTAATTAATTTGTGATTCCTCTGTTGTCTGACGTCCGTAACACAAGTGCTTTAAGCAACTTACCACGGAGTCGGGTCAATGTATGAGATGTTGTGGGAATTTATTTATTTATCATTTATTATTGTTTATCCCGATAACCTTTCCGGGAAGGGATCCATGCGGGTGACTCCGTGAAGCAAGTCCTTCATTCAGTTCTATTGTACATTATTACTAAACTCAAATCTGATAAGAGGCGCAGGCATAAGGTAGCATGCGAACCGACAGACTTTCGAATTTATATTAAGACTAAGTGTGCCCGCGTCTTCGTCCGCGTTCTCACATTATTTTTGCGTAAAGTTAACCTTTAACACAACGAAAGTTTTCAGAACGTATATTTTCGTACATGTTTAGACCAATTTTTTTATTGATACTTCACTCCTATTATTCGATGCATGTTTATTTTATGTAACACCAGGTCGGCAAAGAAACACACAATATGCGTGACAGTAACCGTCATTGGAATCTATAGACGCCTGTAATATCACAAGGATATCACTAGCTTGTTGCCAACCTTGTGACTTGAAGATATTATGTCATATTACCCATTAATTTCACTGCCTCTCTCACACTGCAAACCGGAAAACAACAATGCGAACACTGATATTTGGGTAGAAATAGGTGAGAGTGAGGTACCTTTGTCTGAGGTATACCTTTTATGATGATGTTATATAGCCTAAGGTACCCTTTATAATAGATAGCAGATGCTAGTGATCCCACAAAAAGCTCGGTTCTGCCGTTTTACACATTAATCACAGACAGACAGACAGTCAAAAAATCTATACATACATATGCATTTAGTATAATGCAGTTATTTTATTATTACAAACATACACTACCAATTTTACTTATATGTACTAATAGTTACAAATGATGAACGCGTGGTACATGTGATGGCCTGCGGCGCCGCTCGCTCCGGCACGATTGCTCGCTACCAAATAGCACATAATGTGCTTTTATGTTTGCGTTACGAAATAAAATTGATGCTATGTGCAATGAATTCGGCAAATCAAGACGATAATCTAGTTTAAATGATGCAATAGTTACTTTGGTACTAGCATGTTCTTAATTCAGAGACGGTTAATTATCTCTAGTGGTCGGCCGGCGGTCGAAGTTCGACCATAATTAATTATGTTTATGATATGATTAAACTATAAATTCGACCATAATTAATAACATCTATAATACGATTAAATTATAAATTCGACCATAATTTTGTTTATTGATCATAATTTACCTACAATTTGTACACACGGGATAGTTAAATAGCTTACTGTTTATTTCTTACTTAAACTTTATACCACTTGTAGAAATCCAATGTTACTAAACATAATGTAGGTAGGTACCTACTGAAAATAAAAATCCTTTACCTTTCGTACTACGTAGTACAAGACTGTGTTACGGCAAGATAGCAATAATTGCCATGCACACAAGGTACAATTTTAAAAACACGCACAATTTATACGAGTTTAAGGCGGGTGAAAAAATATTGATTAAGTAGAACTTATTTGAGTGTAGCGAACAAATTAGCGTAATAATAATATGTATGTATGAGCATAAGTTTGCAGACAAAATAGAAAATATCATTAAAAATATATAATAATAATAACCAAAACTAAAATGTGTCCTTTGACTGTGCTAATAACAGGATATGAACAGGATGGGGATGAGCAGCAGCACCCTCGTCGCAAATTTACACTCTGCGATTGCCAACAAGTTTGCTAAGTGCGGCAATTATGGGCTAAATTGCCCCTTTATTGGGTAGACCTACGTTTACAACGTTGGCTGATACGATGATAACAGAATATTACATAAATTTTGATTATTAAAACTTTGATTAATAAATAAATATAATTAATTATGGTCGAAAGTTTGAACTTTATCTTAATTTCCGTTACTGTACAGAGCATTAGCAAAATTTTAAGACCAAAGAGAATGTAATAAATAATTTAACATTTGCTTCATTTAAAAAAGAACAGGAATGTAATGTTATTTTTTAATAAATCTATATATTTAAAAAAAACGAGAAGTCCCGTTGACATATAAATAGCCGCTAGCCAACTACCAACCTCAGTAACTGTTATTGGTAGAAACATTTGGACAATAAAACAGTTGTTTAAATTTAAAATGAGTACGTAAAACAAGAAGGGATTGTTTAAAATTTGAGCCCTAAAACGATGCAATAGCAAATTTAAATTTAATACAATTTATTGCTTGTCACATTACATAAATATGGTGGACAAAATACAATATAGTACCTCCCTCTGCATCAGGTGTCGTAAGAGGCGACTAAGGTCCCAGAACCGACAGATGGCAGTATATCCATCTGAATCAGTATAGCTCAAATGAACAGAGCCGGGATGGGCAACAGCATTCCCAGCGCCAAAGCTGCGCTCTACGATTGCCAACACGCTTGCCCAGCGCGGCAATTACAAACAAAATTCCTCCTTTCTTGGGATGGCCTATGTCCAGCAGTAGACTTCTAATGTCTGATATGATTAGCATGGATGAATCTTTACTAACTTCATGAACTGTTAGCTCCCAGATTTTAACCAATTCCATGAATTCCTCAATGCTCAAAGCACTTTAAATCTACATCGTTCGATATATTTCCCTTAATTGCATAATTTAGTCTTCAAACGGAACCTAGGTCTCGACTTAGGTTATTCAGCGTATGATTTAGACATTTTACAAAAGCACGTTCGTTATTATTTAGTACTAGCTGTGCCCGCAACTTCGCCCACGTAGAATAGTGACTTTAGGCAGTATACTCTATTTCAAACTACAAAATTCCACGCAGCGTACGCAACAAACGTAAATTTTTTTTGTTGCTTGTTTTTGCCATATTTTTGATCGATGCTCCGCTTCTAATAGTTACAGCGTAATGTAGTATAGCCTAAGTTACTCCTTATTATAATCAGCTATCTGTCAGTAAAGGTCCCATTAAAATCGGTCCAGTTCTTTCAGAGATTACTTCAATTAAACAGAGTGCCAAAAAATAGAAGTATTTTGTTATATGTACTGTGTATACATTCATATGCATTTAATACAAAGTAGTTATTTGATTATTACAAACAGACGCTCCAATGTTATTTGTATATATTGATAATTCGTGGTATTGCGTAAAGTTTTGTTGTAGGCGTTTAATTGAACAGCGGTTTATTCCGATTCAACACTTCAAGTTGAGAGGTGAACGTGTCAGGATTATGTCGTAATGATCTGCTATAGATTTACGAGCAGCATACATTATGGGGAAAACATTTGTAAAGGACTAGATACATTATGGCTGAGTTATTAAAATTAATTCAGTTGGAGATTTCAATTTCGTGATTGCGAAACAAATATACATCAGAATACATTAGTAGATATATTTACATCAGAAGTTATAATTTTCAAGACAGATCGGCAGAGTAGAATTGTACTTCCTGCAGCAGTTCTCGTAAAAGGCGATTAAGGCACCGGCACCGGATGGCGGTATATACATCCGAAACAATGTAGTTATTCACAGGGCGGGGATGGGCAGCAACATCCTTGTCGCGATAGCTGCGCTCTGTGATTGCTAACACGCTTACCCAGCGCGGGAAATATGGGCACAATTCCCTCTTTCTTGGGGAGGCTTATGTCCAGCTGTGGACTTCCAATGGCTAATATGATGTTATCAAGTTATTTATATATTTACTTGTATTATAAAGAGGAAATATTGTTAGTTGTTTGTAACGAATACACTCAAAAATTGCGCGACCTAAATCAAAAATTATTATAGAAATGTAAAGTTTCATTATCGAACTATAGTATAATATGTATATAATATAATATACATATATATACATATATATATATATATATATATATATATATTATAGTATAAGCTTTATTTAATTCCGATGGTAATGAGAAGCTAATAATTTGTAGGATACATCAAGATATAAGTTTCTGTTATATCGAAACTTTTTTATATTGTACTTTGTTTATGCCAACGTTCATTTGTTTTTGGTTCTATTCCACACACTTGTCTTTGCCGTTCTTTTGTTTCAATACTCGCATATGTTTTAATTAGTATGTTATTGTTTAAGATGGTATACCGTTATTGCTTGAGAGATACTGAAACTATTAATACCTACTGTTGAGAGTAGATGTGTAAGTAGTCATTTCATCATAGACAATGAGAGATCATCATCATTATAACAGCTTAAACTCCCACTGCTGATTATAGGCCTTCCCGATCCATATACTCGTATTCAACCAGGTTCAACAATAAGTCTTGTTAGTTCCAAAACGCCTGACAAATTTTATCCGCAAATCTACTTATCGTCGTATTGTGTTCGAAATTCTAGTAAGAACAAGTATTTTTCTTTGCATGAAATTACTCTGAGAGAAATGTCGACTGGAGTGGACTCTCATCAAATTTGTGCAAATCCATTTGGCAATTATAACAATATGTAATTAGCATGTCCGTTGTCTATCTGTGTCACCATAGACTGAACAGCAGAACTGTTTTTCATGAATTTATTATCCATAAATATAGGAATGGTAAAAAAACAGGCAACTCTAAGTACTGATTCCGCGACGAAGGCATCAATCAATGTACGAGATGTAAAGTGAATTTATCACCTTATAAATTCACTCTACATCTTATACATTGACCTGACTCCGAGTGCCGCTTAAGCATTTGTTACTGATACTCGTATCGGACAACAGTGTTCTTACAAATAGATTACTTAAAGATATTAATTCACATTCACCCAAACACAGAAAAAACCAAAATTCTAGTATCAATGTATTTATTAAAATTCTCATAAGTATCCAACTATTGAATCACAGTCTACATATGCATTAATATTAATTAATCAAATGATCACAATAATTATTTATTAATTAATAATACGAAGTTATTCGGCGAAAACACATTACAGTGTTTTTTCACATATAATTTAATATTACAACAATTATAATAAAAATAGGCAGACTCGATTTTGATAACGCCACATTGCGGAAAAATCGCTGCGTATTTGTTTCTTATTAAAATCTAAGAAAACATGTTATTAAATATAAAAAAAAAATACAAAATATGAAGTTATTAGTGCATATTACAATTAATTGCTCTACCCATTTATACAATTGTTATAAAAATTAAAAAAAATACAAAACAGCCAACATATAATTCTGAATTCAAAACTAGAGAACGTGTAGGGAAAAAAACCAATTTGAGAAACAAAATGTCGGCACAACTCGCAGCGTTTTTAAGCAATTGTGTTTACGTAGCTTAACGAATACGAAACTTATGAATAACAGGAACATACAGGTTAAGTATTGACGCTTTTTTTGTTTTTGTCTAAAGTCGGGTTAGCCCTGGAAACAAAGAAAAAAGAAAGTAAAAAAAAATAACTCAAAAAATAATCTAGTACAAAACATAACATTTACTTGAAAAAAAGCGACTGGACTACGAGTGCACTAATGTCTCGGTAGCACAACAGTAGAGCAGTCCCCGGTAAGGAAAAGATGCAGGTTCAATTCTTGCCTGTATCCACAAGTTGATTCTTTTTCTAGAGAATAGTATTTATAATAAAATATTCAGCATTTTTCAAAGCACAAAACCTCAAATTAACTTTGTGGACTTGTTTGAGGTAGGCCTTATTTATATATGCTAGACGACTCCTATGGTCCCGTAAGGTCATCAAGGTATAAGAAGGTATAATTGAGTCTAGTGTTTTATATTGTAGTTATTTTACTTTACTAGTGTTTAACTCTTACAAAGGTCGTCTGCATCGGTGTATATATATATATATATATATATATATATATATATATATGTATAAATATTATAGCCATTAAGCTAAGGCGAAGGCTTGTTTGTCAATTTATATATAATTGTATTATAATTAGTGATAATTGTCTTTTTATAATACTATCTTGCTAATTAAAACTTGTCTAAAGAATAACCTCATAAGTTGATAGAGAGTATGATGGTATACTCACCAAGGCCGGGTACAAAAAGGTGGACACGAGGTGCGAGCCGAACGCGTTGGCCGCCTGACACACAAACTCGCCCATGTCCGACCAGCGCAGGGACGATATCACCAGCTCGCCGGACCTCAGGACCTAGGAAAGATTTGGAGTTTGAAAGCATGCTTTTTGCTAAATAGACTGCTGCTGCGGGCTAGGTGGTGCTGTTGATAGAATTCAATGAAGAAGTTGCCATTTTATAAGTTTTGGTTTGCGAGATAAGATTATTTAAACAATAATATATAATATATTAATGTTATGAAAAGTTTAAAAGGACTTTATTTAGTACTTTTTAACAAATAAATCTAATTCAGTTCGGACGCCTGCTCTATTAGAAACGTCAAATTTTCTTATACGCGAATTTGAGTACATTATTTAGAACCAAAACAAAACGTGTTGCGTAATACCAGCCGTTAGAAGTCTACTGCTGGACATATGTGCCAAGTGGGTAGACTTTTTGCCCATAATTGCCGTGCCAGGCAAGCGTGTTGGCAATCGCATAGAGCAGCTTTCACAACGGGGATGCTGCTGCCTGACTCCGCCCTGTGCATTTGAGCTGCACTGTTTCGAATGGATATACCGCCATCTGTCGGTTTTTATAACTTAGTCGCCTTTTACGACACCTGGTGCAGTGGGAGGAACTATTCTACTCTGTCGGTACCTCACGGCCAATAAATCATTACATATTATTATTATAAAATATGTTTAATGTATGAAGCTATCACTTTAAGCTAACATTTATTTTATGACGATTTGAAAAGACCTACATGATTACATTGAGTTTGAGTTTCAAGACACGAAAACTTATTGAGAATTTAGAAATGTTAGCACAACTCTTGAGGGACTAGAATAGATGGTTTTTAGAAGATGTCTACCCTGAAAGTGACTGATGAAATAATTACCTTCATTCTACTATCTCTTCGTATTAGTGTTCCGTTGTTATCCCTCCACGTGACGTGAGGTCGCGGGTGACCTCTCGCCTTGCATGGCAACACCACGCTGTTCCCAATGATGTCAACGAACGCCTTGTAATACACCAACACCCGCGGCTTCCTTGGGAGGAGCTTGGACCTCTCAGTTAAGGCTGAGTTTTTCTCTGGAAATTAACAAGGTTACTTTTAAATAAATAAATCGTTTATTTGTACAAACCATGGTGGAAAATCAACATGAAAACAACAAAAGGAGCTTGAACGGTTAGGTACGGGCAGTGTAAAATAATATCTCTCACTGTACTAAGTTTTGCAAGAGGCGACTAAGGTACCAGAACCGACAGATGGCTGTAAATCCATCCGTGACAGTGTAGCTCAAATGTATGTACATATCTAAGGGTATGTACATTAGGCCTTACAATTATTGTGGTCTTATAACTTAGATGCCTTTGGCCTCCTCGTCCTGGTACAATGGTAGGTACTATTTTGTTCTGCCGGTACTCCAACTATGTATAATGTAGACTCACCAGAACCATAGACAATAGTGCTAGCTCTCGCCACTTTGTTCCCCGAGGAAGCGAGACAGGTGTAAACGTCTTGTTTCTCCGTCCTCGTCACCAATAGCGTGGAAGTGATCCGCGCGAGCGAAGACGGGTTGCTGTCTATTGACTCGTTCGATTCTGTGTCGTGCTGTAATAGAAATAGAAGTCAATTTACTATTGCTACTATTATATATTATTTATAGGTACTGCGCCTTCATCTGAAAATGATGTTAGACAGGTCCCATGGCGTATTCGACAGTGTTCCTATTTTATTTGCCAAGGTTTGTAAAGTTTGATCCCCACCCAGGACAAATATCCGTTTTCTGGGTGTAAACAATAGTTGTAAATAATTATATTTGCAATTACTCCGTAACACAAGTACTCTAAATAACTTACTACGGAGTCAGGTCAATGTCTAAGACGTTGTATGAATATTATTATATGATCAGAAAGGTTTAGCAGTTCTGACAGATTTCTATGTATAACGAGTGGTATATACACACCTCATAGACCGGGGCGTCGTTTTTGAACCAGCGCACAGTAGGCGCGGGCGCGGCCAGCGCCTCGCACACGAGCGCGCGCAGCGTGCCCGCCTCGTGCGCGTACGCACGCGCGGGCCGCCGCGTGATCGCCAGGAAGGGCCGCACGGCGGCGTGCTTGCTCGGTATCACTGGGACAATCGCTCTATATTTATTTATTTATTTCGATGTTGTACATGTACATTTAAAGCTGTTACAGTATATAATAGTAGTGTGGTACGTGACCCTGTCAGGGAGGCGCAAAACATACTTAAAACTAATAGAATTGAATTTAAATCTAGTAATTTCGCATGCATTCGACATATATAAGCTTTCTGGGAGTAATTTTATTTTGCTTCCAACAAGTAAAAAATGTATACTTTCATATTGTTAAGTAAATATGAATATAAGTAAAAAAAATATTTTGTACTTTTTAGTGTTTAAATATATCAATATTTATTGTTTTTATGTTTATGTGTAGTTTTATTTTACCACTGCTGAAAATAGACCTTCCTAAGAAGAAATCGGGGAATTTTCCTATAACTGCCGCACTGGGCAATCGTAGAGCATAGTTTCGGGACGGGAATGTTTCTGCCCAAGCCCGCCCTGTTGCATTTGAGCTACATTGCTCCGAATGGATGTACCGTCATATGTCAATTACGGTACCTCAAAAGCCTCTTAACACCTTGTACAGGAGGCGGTACCATTCTACTCTGTCAGTGGCACACGGCCAATATAATTATTATATATAATTATTATTATGTATACTTTTTAGTGAACAATAATTATGAGTAAACCATCTCAAAAAGCTACTCTAAGTAAATAATGCAGTCCTAATGTAAAAAAGACGAAAGAGAAGCATTTTCAGAAAGAGATCGAGCAAAGGTGGTTTTTGCATTTTTCAAATCAGATTGCGTTGTTTTAAAGATCTCAGTATATAAAGACAGACGGCTGGAAGTGACTTTGTTTTATATGTAGTGATGTAGTTTATATGAAATACAAAATATATAAGTTAGAAATAACGTGAGAATGATTAAATCATATAAACTGATCTTATGAAAAACATATATAACTCCTACAAAAAAATGTAAGCAAATTTGCAGAAATACAACTTGGCTCTCAATTTATACTTACTGTTTAAGGTAATCCTGTCGGCATTTGCTAAAATACTGTTACTAGTTCTTTAAAGAAATGCGTGAATACTTGAAAAAAAATGTGATACAAAATGGATAACTCACCATCAGATTCTATACTATTCTCAAATTCTGGTAATAATTTTAGGTGCTTGTTGACACTGGCGGCCCGACAGCCCGAGCACAGTAGCGCCGCGGTGAAAAACAGAACTATGTGGTACATTCTTAAACTTCTATAATACTGCAGAGATTCAAACTGACGGAATTATCTGTAACAAGAAAATATGGTATGTTATAATCGTAATAAGACATGATTAAACAACTTACATTATGACACGGTTCAATTAAACGTCACTTGTATTTATATTTTTAAGTACTTCTGATTAAAAAAACTACTCTTAACAGCTATAAGATGGTGTATTTATCTTTTTATATATTTTTTTCTACGTTACAATTACCTAACGGCATCCTTTTTTAATATTGACAAAAGATTTTTGTAAAGATTTGAAAGTTTATAAATACTATCTTCCAAATATATTTTCTTTCTTATATTTAAGTTTTTAATATAAACACGTCAGTAAAAAATATAAGGATATGAATAAACCCCATTTTAAAGCCATTAAAAATAGTAATAAACGCGAGAATTATCAAAAATATTAAACAGTTTTTTTTATGTTATAAAGACAGCAAGCAAGCATACGGTCAGCTTGATGATGAACGAGGCCTATAGGCACTCGTGTCATTACAAACATCACCTGTGAACTGAAGATACCATGTCAAATTGACCCAATAATTTTCCTGCTTCTATCACTCTTCAAACCGGAATACAGCAATGTGAACGCTGCTATTTAGCGGTCGAGATAGGTGAGAGTGAGGTACCAATGCAGACGGCCTTTTTAAGGGTAAAATTCTTTTTCCAATTATCCCTAGTCAATACGCTGATCGTGAGAGCAAGCTGCAACTTACTTATGTACCGAGTACTAATATTGGTTTTCCTTTCTTATCAGATCTCATGTCTATTCAATCTTTAATTACCGATACAAGTAAGTGCCTTGAGGTACCGGCAGAGTAGAACTCCGTCTGTACCAGGTGTTTTAAAGTGTTTATAGCTCAAAAGCAACATAGCGAGGATGACCAGCTGCCACACCATCGGAGACTGACATAAGGCCTGCCCAAACTGGCAAGTATGCAAAAATACTTGAAAATGATTTCATTCAAAGTCATCCTGGATGACATATATTAAAAAGCTTAATTAAACTTAATTACAATATGTTATTATAACCTACACGGTCTAATTATATTATAGAGAGATATTGCAAATTACCCTGGAATACTGGCAGAGTAGAATAGTACCTTTCCTGTACCGAGTATTGTAAGAGACGACTGGGGTACCAAAACAGACAAAAACGGTGTATCTATCTGTAGAAGTGTAACTCAAATGCCCAGGGTGGCGCCTTGCGATTGCCAACATGCTCGCCCAGCGCGGCAATTATGGGCAAAATTCCCTCCTTAATGCAATGCTTTTAAAACATGGTTAATCTTTCCTCAATCATAAAACAAAAAATGTAAAAAGCATTTATGCCGTTAAGAATGTTGTCTTATTATGAACTCTTTTATTTATTTTAAAATGTCAATCTCTCTTTATTTTGTTTACAACATAAAAATCGAAACATACAGTCATTTATTATATAAATAAATGAATTGGATAATTTTAATAATGGATTTTTAATGTAAATTGAACTTTAAATCCATATTTTCGTAGCATAGCTCAATCATGGAAAAATAAATCAGATGAAATTGCGAGAACCGCTAGTTTTGTTGTTTCCGCCGCCTCTTTGGCGTTCGATGAGTAATCATTATGGAATGTTGTAGGGTGTAAGACCCACCCCCATTATCTCTACAAACCATCAATAGATAAGTTTTTTTTTATACTTATACGTGGCACGTTCACAAATTCTTAGTATGAACAAAAAGTTATTTTCTATTGAGTAAAAAGTATAACATTGATTTTGACTGAACCGGTGACAGCATTCGGTGGTGTCTCGTTTTTATTTATAACTAGCTGTGCCCGCGACTTTGTTCGCATAGTGACTTTGACGGCTATAGCAACCTTATTCGATAAATAGACTACTCGATACTGACGACAAGAATTTTTTAAATCGGACCACAGATTCCTGTAATTAGCGCGTTCAAATAAACAATACTACATCTTGTAATATTGATAGATAAACCCAATTATATGGGTTATCCCAATAACACACTTATGTACTTGTAAAACATATAAATATTTATATCGAACTTAATTAATGAAGTAGCTTATTGCACATTTTTTATTAACACCACGAAATGGACCCCTTTTGTTTTTTTTCTCTGGTCTTTTTTTACCGTGTTGTCGTCATATATTATAATCAATGTATAGTTTTAAAGTTCTATATTACTACTAGCAACGTCCCGCGATTTCACTCGCTTTAAGTTGTAGAACTTCCATACTAACTAGGCACGGCCCTTTAACCTCTTCAGGAATAATTTCCAAAAAAATATTTTAATCTTGATTCATGACTTTTAATGAAGATCGTTTATACTAAATTTCATTCGAATAACTTCAAATCGGTAGAATAGAATATTAGCTCCCAATTTACCTGGCCACTAAGGTACCGGAACCGACAGATGGCGGTACATCCATCCGAAACAGTGTAGCTCAAATGTACAGGGCGGGGATAGGCACCAGCATAACCGTCGCGTAAGCTGTGCTCTGCGATTGCCGACACCCTTTCCCACTGCGGTAATTATAGGCAAAATTCCCACTTTCTGCGGGAGGTATCTGTTCAACAGTGGACTTAACAGTGGACCAATAGCTATCAGATGATGAACTTCAAAAACAGCAAAGTTTCATACGAACTTTGCGCCCCCATTTTACCCCTTTAGGGTATTAAATTTTTAAAAATTCTTTGTGCTGTCGGTTCTGGTACAGAGGGAGGTACTGTTCTGCTCCGTCGGTATCCCAAGGCTAGGTCCCCTCCCAATCAGTATATTTGTGCTGTCATTCAATTTTCATCCATCATTTCTAAACTGACTGACTGACTAATATAATATAACACTAATTTTGCACAAGGTTTCCTTTTATAACCTAGAAGAACACTAAGTAAGAAATTTTGAAATCCCCCCCCCCCCCTGTAGGAGTAAAACGAGGGTGCATAGTTATTATAAATCTTGGCTGTTCTTGAATTTATTCAAATATAAAATTATAAAGGATTCAGTATAAAAAATTAAATTGAAACACGTGTAAATTTTTAAAAAAAATCTCTTGAGGGGGTAAAAGGAAAGGGACGGCTACAAAGTTAGTGTGGAAGTTTTACAACTTAGCGCGCTGCTAGTTTTTATATATTATTTTTTGTGAATAGAAATGATGGCTGAAGGCGCCGTGAAGTTATCGAATAGAGATCATATACTGGCAAGTGCAGCGTTGGACGGCTATGAAGTGGACAGGCGATCTGAATAAAATATCTAATAACCAGCCAGATTTATTCCATGGGAACAAGTTTCCAGGATAAAAAATTGCCTATTTGTTTTATAGGCTATCAATATCTTTTAAATAAATTTAATTTCAATCCTTTTAGTTGTTTCAGCGTGATAAAGGTACATAGACACAACAAACAAATACAGTATTGAAGTATTGAAAAAATCGAGTATGGATCGAATCCACGACTCTCGGCGCACAAGATAGGATCACTACCACCTGCACCATCAAGCTTTTCAAATGCCAATTAGATTGTTACTACATTATAACAGAAAAAAATATATACGGTCCTTACATATAAAATTATTTGCGCGTTTTGTTGGCGACCACTTCGATCTGAAATCTCTTTGGTTATGAATTCCAAATTCAAATTTATAAATTTACTAATTGGTACATTTGAGTTCTAAAAACATTCATTCATTTGTTTTTTCCTCATTATTTTCTTCTTTGGCGTCGCTTATTACCGCACAATGGAAAACATGAAATATGGGTACATTAACGAGTACAAGTTCGATCGTGGCACTAGGTGCTGCAGGAACAGCTTGGAGGATTAATGATGTGTGCGCAAAAGAAAACACTGTAATTTCTGGTTTCAACGTTTTTGTTCTGGAGATTTCGACCTTCAGAACTAGCCCCGTGGATTGCCGAACATCAAAGTGGAAAATGGAAATATAATGTTTGTATGGAAGCGGATCCATCACAAAGCACTTCAGAAATAGATGTAGGCTTCGGGATAAGTAGCAAAATAGTATTAAACCACTCGAAGAAAATCGGGTAATAAAAAAAACTTGAACGATGAGTACCACATGAATTAAGTAAAACACTAAGTTAGTTGAACTACAATTGGAATGTCTACAACATCCACGGACCTTGCTACAGCAGATTAACATTTTTATTTTTTTAGTTTAATTTAATTCAATAGCAGAATGACTGCATAAGCTGTGAGCGAAAATTAATGAAAGAGTTGGTATAAGACGACCGAGGCGAACATATCTTAACCAGGTAGAAGAGGTATTAAAGAAGGACAGGGTCAGTATGAAAAATAAAGGAAACGAGAGAGGTATGCCAAGATCGTAACAAGTGGAGATCCATAGTCTCTGCTTACCGCGATGGGACATTTGCGTGATGTATGTATGTAAAAAATTCAACTTCGTTGCGGCAGTTCAAACTGCTATTAAAGAGTTTGTTGATTTTCGCCCCCATGGCTTTTTGCTGAATGAACAATGAACTATCTATAAGATGGCAAAAGGGCATAGATAACAACGGTGCCTACTTTGATTACTTAAATGTATTTTACAAAAAATAAAGGACTATATTCCTTTCACACAAAATGCCCATTTATTATGGAAGGACCTAATAGACCTAATAGGTTACTAGCGATATACGCGTTTTGGGAATGACCTTAAATAGTTGTTTTGAAGGTAACACTAATAGATCTTTCCATACTAATAAAAATGTGAAAGTATGTCATTGTGTTTGTCATGCTTTAACGGTTTACCGGAGACGAGTTTCGACGGAATGAATAGATTGTATCCTTGTGATAGCCACACACTTCTTTTAAGCCTAGAGTTCCCGTGGGATTCGATTTGAAGTGAAGTTCGTGAATGGGAAGCTAACTATAATCTTACCTGGAATTTCAATACAATTAAGTTAAATGTAGATTACCTCCACATCCACTAGGGCGGCGCCACCAGTAATGAAAAAGTTGTAAATTCGGCTCAACTTTAACTTAAGTTATAAATAATATATAAAAACAAAGTAAATTCGATAATGCTACCTGCATTATAATTGAAACTCAGAAGAATATTATATGCAATACTAGCTAACCCGATAGATGTTGTCCTGTCTTAAGTATTATTTATATGTATGTTTATCATGAAAAAATATTGAGACTATAAATTGAGATTAAAACTACCCTATCACTCAAGTTTGATAAAACTGTGAACACTAAGCAAAATTTTATGAAAATCCGTTCAATAGGTTGTACAATACAGTTAGAGTTTTTTTTATATATAAAAGATAGCCGGTAATTATTTTTTAAAATTATTAATATATAATTATAGTAAATAGCATAAAACACCGTAAAAATATATATAGTATAAGTAATAACTATGATAGTGATCGATTACACGATGTCGAAATTTATCGAAATAATATAATGTGGACATTTAAAAATGTATAGAGAGACTGAGGCAATCTATGATACATGCTTAAAGACCTAGATAATAAATATTCCACATTTCTGCTTAATAAGTTAATACAAATAATAACTATTATGGTGTTAAAATCACTTTTCAAATTTGTAATAAATATTTTTTTGTCATTTGAAGTTAAATTAAAATAAAATATAATAATGACAAAAAAACAATTAAATGTTAACCCATGGAACGATACTACGATTGATTTGTGAACAAAATTATCACACAGATTTTATAGAAAAAAATTCACTTTAAAGAAAGTAAAGTAAAAATCCTATGGTCCTTTTTCTTTAAAAAAGTTAGTTTAAAAATATTTAAAATTATAAAAGTAAAATTTAAAATACCTTTAACGATATCCTTGTCGCAACAAAGTCACAAAATTGCACCACAATAAAAAAAATAACGTCACAAAAATGCTAAGGGACAAAGAGCGAAGTAATTTGGAATTTGAAATCTGTCCAGAGAAACTAGCGGGCGAGACTAAAGTCCAGATTGAAATGGTGTGGCCATTTTAAAAACCGTGTTTTATATAGGCAATGCGCCAGGGCCCGGGGCAGGGTGGGGCCCGAACAGGGAATAAAACAGGCATCCAGAATATCCTTTTTATTTTCGATTGAGTATCAACTTATTGAAATTAATGAACACAATTTAAAACGGTTTTATCGACATTAAGATAAATAACTTTGGAATTCATTTCGCGGCTTTTCTCCATCTGTCAAGTTGACAGATAGTGTTGTGGTATAATATATAATTATGCTTTCAATCACTTGACTCATTGACGTTTATACTGAATAAACTATTTTTAACGGCTTTTTATGTTATGTTTTTTCTTTACGTTTTGGTAAGAATGAGTATAACTTAGTATGTAGATTTGTACATTCTGAAGGAAGTTGTATCAAATTTTATGTTTCTTACTTTAGGAACAGTCATTTCAAAATAACCAAAAATTAGATCGTAAAGAAGATGAATGATACACTTTGGAAAGAATTATTTTGGTATTCCCATCACAAAATTCTTTTGTAGTGAAATGGTCCAATGTCTAAATGCCAAATAACCTTATATTGATTTTAATTTAATTAAAATTTGAATATTGCAATAAACTAAAAATCGTTATGAAAATGAAATATTAAGATAAAAGAACTTTAATTATTAACTTTTTGTACAGATTCAAATACAAATTTAAAAATAATCATAATAATTGTAATTCCAAAGAAATTTAGTGGTTCTTCGCAACTATGAGAGAAAATATTTATAACATAATAGTTAATTAATAATTTATATTAGTTTAATTAATTTTTGTTTGTCTGTTACCATAATACAGGCAACCATCAAATCTGTATACATTTTTTAAATTAGCGGTTTTGTGTT
>JACJUM010002842.1:9771622-9786487 GCA_020976665.1 Heortia vitessoides
GCTGGACTTGGCCTTCCAATGATTTCCAATAGGACCGGTTGTGTGCAGCATGCATCTAGCATGAGCAACAGCACGCCTACCTAACGTTACAAATTGTCACATTGTTAAGCAAGACTCTTCAAACTGCAGCCATAATAAATTATTATAAAATTCAGCATTAATCCTTGAGTATTGCCCGTTGCAACTGATAAAATGTAATTGCTTAATGCTTATTTACTGACAAAAGTAAACATACAATTAAAAAATACAACATATATATGTATATTTGTGCCCTTGTTTGGCGGTAGAAACAGGTAAGATTGGGGTACCAAAGCAAATGACCTTTTGTATGAGCTCATATTAAAAACTTTTTAGTGTAAAGTCTACAGATACAGATAGTATATTTATTAACTTTTTGCAAATCTACATATGGCGGACTTAATGCCATGCTATGCATTTTTGGCATAATCTAAATAATGAACAGCTAAGTCTTTTCAATATCGTGGTAGCCAGGCGAGGTAGTGTCGGGAAGTGAGCGTGTATATTGTACGAGCCCCCTACAGCCGCCTCTGGTGAGAGGCGTAAGCGCTTTCATGAAATTCAAATAAATTAAAAACCGCACGCACTCGCCGCTTCTATTTGAGGATTCGAGTAACTCCACTTACATACTGAAAAGCTATGCAATGCAATATTTATATGTATACTATTATATATTTGTTAAAAAAAATAGACAAGTGTGAGATTGTCTTTTGTTTTTTAATCTACACGAGATCAATTTATATCTTTTACATTTTGAATGTTTCGAAATATCTCACCGCTTTTCGCGTTCAATTTCGTTTCTTATTTTATACCTTAAAATAAAACATAATCGTCAAGTGATTTAATTTAAAAAAAGTTGCTTCTTTATGTTCAAAAACTACTAATTTTAGTGTTTACATTCGAAACAAAATTATAAATACATTGTAATACAATTTTTTTTGTTTAGTTTTTAACTAATTTTCTTTTGAGATGTAAGCGATATCGAATTAAAATTTGAACATTACTTCGAAAAATAAATTAAGAATATTAATGAGACGACAGTATCGTTTTCTTTCTAAAATACAGACATGTGATCCAAGTGCAAGTCGATCTCGATCGATAAGGGGTTCTTACGATAACAATACTTCATCATGATCATATCAGGCGTAATACGTCCACTGCTGGATATAGGCTTCTCCAAGTCATATCCAAAGAGAGCTTGTAAATAGTATTACAAGAAATAGTGTCA
Source organism: Heortia vitessoides (assembly GCA_020976665.1). Taxonomy (NCBI): domain Eukaryota; kingdom Metazoa; phylum Arthropoda; class Insecta; order Lepidoptera; family Crambidae; genus Heortia; species Heortia vitessoides. The sequence goes on from JACJUM010002842.1 coordinate 9,772,869, forward strand.
ATATAATATACTGACGAGCATTGATGCGTCCGATGTCGCAGATGCTAGTTGATCCTATTTTGTGTGCTAAGGGTTGTAGGTTCGATTCTTACCCAGGACAAATATTTTTATATTGATATTTGTGTTTTTTCTGTGTCTGGGTGTTAAATATGTATTTAATTATAATACTTGTGGTTCCTCTGATGTCTAACGTCCGTAAAAAAAGTGCTTTAAGTGACTTATCTCGGAGTCATGTCAATGTATGTAACTTAATTTTTTATTCTTATTAAAAGAAAAATGTATCATATTAATGTTGGTGTGTGAGGATCGTACTTTTGGCGTACAAGATGGGGATGTAGTTTATTTTCCATTCCATTCTTGCGATGTCGTATATATTCCATTCCATTCTTGGGATGTAGTATATTTTCCATAACATCTTTTCGATGTAGTATATTTGCCATTCCATCCTTGCGACGTAGTATATTTTCCATTCATACTTGCGTTCTAGTATATTTTCCATTCCGTCCTTATATTACATCAGTATATTTTTTCTGCACTACGTGCCTCGGACGCAGCGGAGGGAGAAGCGAACTCCGTCAATAATTCTATACCAACGGATGTAAGGGACCCTAAACAGCCTTTTGTTGCACAACCTTAATGTGAAAAACTTAATCGATATGCCAATCTATCGATGCTTTCGCCTACATCGATTCTAAGAAGCCGAGTTGTAACATGCAAATATTATTGTGTCTAAAAACCTCTAAACCCTCCAACATAGCACTTTGAATGTAAATATTGTTATTTATGTAACTTAATGGGATCATATCAATTGGCAGTCGGTGTTCTGAGAATATTTCGCACTCGCTCAACTTTTATATATACTCAAATTAGGACTAGTTATAACCGGCGACTGCGCCCGAGGAATTAATTAATAATAAATACACACAACATGGAGTCAATGGAGTCGTAAGGTGGAAAGGAGACCAAGTTCCAGCAGGAGCGTCCATTCGCAAGATGAACAGACGATCTGACTAAAACCGCAGGATCGTGCTGGACACAGGCCGCATACAACTGCTCCTGTTGTAGATTACTTGGAGCTATGTCCAGCAGTGAACGTCTAAGTCGCCTAAAGCACTTGTGTTGGCAAAAGAGGAATCAGAAATAAAATCATCATAGCCATTGGAAGTTCACTGCTGGATCTCTATTTAACACCCTAGGCCTCTCCAACAAAGGAGGCATTTTGCCCATTATTAAAACAGTGCAGCTCAAATGGATAGGGCGGGAATGGGCAGTGGCATCCACGTCACGAAAGTTGCAATCAGCGATTGCCATCACGTTTCTTCTTTTTTAGGCCTAATAGGCCTCCAACAGTGAATTTAAAAGGGCTGATATGATGATGATGATTGTTCCTGAGGGTAAACATGTATGCGTTGCGCGTGATGGTCGGCGTCACAGTAGTCTGTAAACGCTCCAAATATCGGAAGGATATCCTTGTAACTTGAAGATATTATGTCACATTACCTAGTAATTTCACTGCCTCTCAGAGCCTTCGAACCGGAACTTAGCAGACGTTCTTTGTATGAGGTTAAGCTCAAAAGTCTTTGTTATCAGTACAGTTTAAAAATTTCCTGATTTTGTTTAATTTTGTGATGGGTATATTGGTTGGTGTCTGTGGCAATAAGCCAATGAATTTCCGCTAATTATGTAAGTATGGCGACTTGGTATTGGTTATTTTTAATAGAGGGCAAATAGCACTGGGTGTCGTTGGCTTTGAGGTGACACCTGTAAAGTACGGTGGGCAACAGAACAACCTATCTAAATCTGTTAATATTTTACAATCAATTTTGAACACAATGTCTCGCCTTTAAAGATTAATATCGTTTGCAAAGTTTTGATAGATTTGGATAGTTTGATCTATTGTTGTGTGTACGTGCTCATAAATATTTACTAATTAATACATGGCTATGAGTTTCTAGCGGAGTACAATAGTGCACTGCACCAAATGTCGTAAGAGGCGGCTGAGGTACCGGAACCGACAGATATCCATCCAAAACAGTGCAGCTAAAATGCACAGGGCGGGTATGGGCAGCAACATCCCCGTTGTGCGGTTGTTATGGTTAAAAAACTTTGGAAGTCCACAGCTGGACATAGGCCTCCCCAAGAAATGGAGAATTTTGCCCATAATTGTAACGCTGGGCAAGCATTTTAGCAATCACAGAGCACAGCATTCGCAACGGGGATGCTGCTGCCCATCCTTACCTTTTGTATTTGAGCATCACTGTTTCGGATGGATTTACCGTCAACTGTCAGTTCTAGTATTTTTGTCGCTTCTTATGACACCTGGTACATATAGAGGTACTATTGTACTCTGCCGCTACCTCTCGGCGACGTAGTATGACCACTGGGCTCTGTAGCATGATAGTAGATGAAATTTAGTTCAATTAAGTCGTATAATATAAATTTATTCCTATTGATTACCTATTGAGACGTATGATAAATACCGTTATAAACTGACAATGAATGATGCTAAAGGCCATTACAACATAACCTTAATAACGTATAATACTTATGGCTTAAATCCGGCTAAACCTGAAAGACATACGTAATAAAAGGCATATTGTTTGTAAGCCATAACATACCCTAAGCATAATAAACTCTTAAGGAATAACACCAATTTACCATGATTTTAAAAAGCATTAATTTGACTGACGGACATTTATTTATAAACAAAAATAAGGATCTCTTCTTCGCCGGTGGCTGCTTAAATTGTAGCCCTTCGGTTTCGCAGCTACGGCTTTAGGTTACCAGCTTCAGCTGTTACAGCTCACACTGGCATCACCATTTTGTTACAGTGGGTGGAGGCATCCCTTTCTCAGCGTTCCCGTCTTTAATTTACTATCTCGTATTGGGCAGACAAGTACCACAGCAAGTTGGATTTAATACAATAAGTTTTGTTTAATACAAAATTTATTGTATTGACTTTCCTGTTATTAACATAATATAAGAAAATTTACATTGTATAATAAAATTTTATATAAGAATATTTATAGTTGTCTTACTAAACTGTAGTAATAGTAATCATAGTAAAAGTATGTCAAACAATATTATAAATACGTTCTTTTATGTTTAATTAAAGTATGTGTAAAGTATGCTTCATAAAATGATGATAAATAAAAATTATAAATAAATAAATGTTACATACATATAAAGATATAAATCACAGCGGGAGACTGGTGCCCGAGTCGGTTCAGAAACCCGTATTACAGGTCACCAGGCCCCCAAATTACAAGGCATAAACAATAAAACAAAAGTACAATTAAAAAATAAAACATAACAGCAAGGCAATTAGTAATTATGACATTTACGGATGGAACACAATAAAAAATCAGAACATATTTATATAGATCAGACATTAACAAGACACAAATAAAAATTATACTTTTCATTACTATGACAATAGCCCTGCGTTATTATGTTAATGCATAATAAAAAAAGCGTTAAAAATTATGCTTATTAACTAATATGCCATGTCGTGTATGTCAATTGAAATTATAACATTGTATTATATAAGATTAGTCCTAGACCACGTTGCGAGATATATTTTTAGACTACTAGAATAACAGACATGGCCTACGTGATTCTGTCAACGCTTGCCTTGTCCATTTTTAGACGCTCAGTCCACGGACTTCGTCGACACACCGTTTGGATGCCATATATAGTTGAGAGTGAAATCATTCATTTAAGGAATTATATTATATAAGTAATATGAATAGTTGTTTCACTGAAAATATAAAGAAACGAGATTTTTAGTTCACTTATATACCCTTGCCGATATAATCCATTTTTTAAGAATTTATAATATCAAAATACACAAATGGTTCTAAACGGCATCCCGGTGTTGAATGGCGAGATACTCGCCGATGCGCCAACTATCGACTTCAGTTCTAAGCTTTTTAAATTTAATATCATTAGATGTCATTTTATTACATGTATTTATTTCTAATACCAGCCATTGAAAGTCCACTGCTGGCTGGACATAGGCCTCCCCGAGATAGGAGGAAAGTTGCCCATGGTACAGGGTACTACTTTTCTACTGTGCCGGTATGGCAAATATGGATTAAACTAGTACTATATATATGTATAGTACTACTTTAATACATATATTTAACAACCTCCTCTGTTGTCTGGTGTCCGTAACACAAGTGCTTTAAGCGACTTATCAAGGGTCAGGTCAATGTATGAGATGTAGAATTCAAAGAGTGTGAATTTATTTATTATATATTTATTTTCCTCGCCACAGTCGTCTAATTTTCCAGCACAGCAGAATAGTACCTCCCAGATACCGTTACCGATAGAACGCGGTATATCCACCCTCAAAAGCGTAGCACAAATGCTACAGGGTGATAATGGTAACTTCTTTCAAAGCAACATTTAATAATCGGTAAAATTCCCCCTTTTTGGGGTAGGCCCTTGTCCAATAGTGGACGTCCTACGATGATAGTCGTATTATAAAACATGAAAGAGATTCTATAAAATCAACTCAATCATTCACAAGCGTTATACAGAAATTTTTTCCTTATACATAAATATACATTTATGTATGTAAAATCTTTCTTTTTAGGTGTTACCATTATCTGAATAAAATGTTCTGATTTTTTTGTATATAAAACAAGCCCAATGCGCCCTAGCTAATCGAAATTGTAAATGAATGAAAATTTTAATTTACAATTTTACACATTTGAAAATCACACGCCCCTCACTGATACTACGGACTGAATATTAAATCGAATTCATAATGTTATTTTTTATATTTTGATCTCATTCCGGGGTAATGACCTCTAGCATAAACATTTTGCTTACAATCGTACGAAAATAAACAATTTAGACATTCTTAATACATGTGGAAGTCTTCATACAAAGGTCGCTTGCAATGATACCTCACTCTCATTTATTTCTACCGCCTTTTTTGTGTAATGTTGTGTTCCGGTTTGAATGGTGAAAGAGGCAGTGAAATTATTGGGTAATATGACATAATATCTTCAAGTCACAAGGTTGGCAACGCGCTAGTGATATCCTCATGATATTACGAGCGACTATAGACTACAGTGACGCTTACTATCACGCGTACTGTATGCTTGTTTATCGACCTGGTGTAATAAAAAAAACCAAATCTACAATAACCACATCTCTTCGCCATATCACACCTATCCGGCGCTGCAATTTTTTTATTTATTGAGCCTATGTACACTTATATATTACTGTCATATATACATGATATTCATAATTAAATATAATATTAACTAGACTACCTAAGAGATGTGAACACGAAATGTTTTATTTAAATCATTTTAGATTTTTTTTATTATTTATTATTTATTTGTCAATAAGATTAATTATGTATTTCTTTGTGTACAATAAAGAGTATTACTATTATTTATTTTGATGAATTATTTTTTAGCCGATTATGTGAGATGACCGTTCTACTATCAACCTTAACATCCTGTTCCTCCAACAGCCAAACAGCATATGTGTTCGCATTGCTGGGTCCCAGTTTGAAGGATGAGAACGGCAGTAAAATTACTAGGGCATGTGTCGTAACATCTTTCAAGTCACAAGGTTGCCTATGAGCTAGTGATATCTTTGTGATATTACAAGAGTATATAGGCTGCAGTGACGCTTACTATCAAGCGGTCTGTCTGCTTGTTGGTCGACCTGGTTTAATAAAAATAAAAATCTATTGAAAAAGAATTTGGCAATTGGATGGGTATACCACTCCCACATATTTCCACTGAGATTTTTGTGTAATACAAAAGTGCCAGGCTTGAAGTGTGATAGAGGCTGCAATATTACTGGATACTTCTAAAGCCTATCGATTATCTATCCTGCAATATCTTACTGATGAAGCAAGACTATCACGCGGACCGTATGGTTGATTGTTAGAAACATTATCATATAATCTGATGGACGGCCACTGCTGGACAGAAATATTGTCCATAATAACCGTAGTGGCAATCGTAGAGCATAGTTTCGCGACAGGGATACTGCAGCCCTTTTTCGCCATGCGTCATATGAGTTACCATCATTCGGATAGATATACCGCCATCTGTCGGTTCCGGCACCTTAGTCGCCTCTGACGGCATCTTACTAATGTTTGTAATAACATTATTTTGTTTAAATACTATTAATAATTACGTTTTTAAATTGCACAGATGTTTCATTGATTGTAGACGACAGTGTGACGTGTATTGCAAAGAATGATAATGCGTACTTGTTTGCAAATATATATACATAAGTGAATATAATAAGACGTCACGTTATTGTTTGACGTCAAAGTTCGCTAAATAGTTTCCTTTTTAATAAATAAAGTCACACAACATGACATACATTGAGCCAACTTCGCGATAAGTTGCGGAAATCACAATTAGACATCAGACAGACAACAGATGAATTACAAAATATAGAATCTATATAAATATATATATAAAAGGAGAAATTGACTGACTAACTAATATATCAAAGCAGGGAACTACTCGGGTTAATCTGGAATTATTACGAATGGGTTCCTTTTATAACGTTATGAAAATTCACCTTCTAAAGGATTGAAAAGGCAGTGCAAAGTTAGTATGAAACTATATATATAGTATGTTTTTGAAGTCTTTCAAAAGAAAATCAGTATGAATGAATTGAAATTCATGAAACACGTGTAAATTTTTTGAAAATTATATCTTAAAGGGGCAACTTGGACGGGCCCGATGGCGCAGATAGTAGTAATCCTATTTGTGCCCGAGGGATCGTGGGAGCGATTCCCACCCAGAACAAATATTTATATGATGATATTTGTGTTTAATCTGTCTGGGTGTTAAATATATGTATTTAAGTAGTATATTTGTGATTCTTCTGTTGTCTGGCGTTCGTCATACAAGTGCTTTAAGCGACTTACCACGGAGTCAGGTCAATGTATGAGATGTTGTGGAATTTATTTGTTTATGGAAAACATTTTTTTCAGCAAGTAACATAAGCTATATTTACAGGAGGCTACAAAGTTAGCCTGAAATATAACTTAACGCGGGTAAAACCGCGTTGTGCTGCTAGAGCTTAAAAATATTTGTTTAACACCAAAACATAGAACAAACACAAATATTAATCAATATTTGTTCAGGGCGGGCATCCAAACCACATCTGGCGCATAACATAGGGACTCTACCAATAACGCTATCGGGCTCGTCGCTTATTAATCCAATACAATGTATATTGAAATCATTTCATATTAGAGGCCACTTCGACCACCATTTTAAACTTTAATAAAGAAATTTATTGGCGAAGGTAGAGTCAAAAATAAATAAAAAATATAGATTTTCTGACTCAATTACAGTCTTTAAAGATTTTCCGAGATACATTTTCAAATTAGATTTTCTAGATCAGATTAGTTTTATTGTAATTGAATATTGAATTTCTTTTTCCATTTGTTGCAAATAAATGTGAACTTACTAAAAAGTACTAGGTACCTTTTTAGTGACAAGTGAGGTGATATGATTATAATGATGAGTTGTTGTTGGAGTTTATTTATTTATTATAGTGGTCGCCCGGTGGTGGAATTTCGACCATAATGCTATAATTTTAAGTTCTAAATTTATTTATTTTTTAGTTACTGTTAGCATTAGCAATATGTTGGTATTCAATAATGTCAAAGAGAATATAATTATTAAAAGATTACTCCATTTCAATATGTTGTGTGTCAAAATAAACACATTTATTCATGTAATGTATTTATTGTGATATTTTTATATACAGACCTCGTAATAGTAAACGTGACTGCACTCTATAGACGCTTATAATGTTGCAATGATATCTACTATACTAGCGCGTTGCCAACCTTGTGTCTTAAAGATATTATGTCACATTACCCAGTAATTTAATTACCTCTCACATCCTTTAAATGTGTGCACAGCTATGCGAATTTCGAATGAAGACCCTGTATCACCTAGGCTGGATAGAAGGAATCTCTTTCAGCGACAGTTCTTGGGGACGTCTATATCAACTGTGGACATCATACGACTGATATGAGGATGAAGATTAAATGATCATATAACCGTTAGAACTCCATAAAAGCCTAATTAGCTGTGAGGTACCAGCAGAGAAGAATATTGAGTGTCGTAACATGCGACTGGGGTACCGAAACCAACATATGGGTTATATCCACCCAAAGCAGTGTAGTTCAGATGGAACGGGGCGGATATAGGCCCCATCATTCCTGCCGCGAAGCTTCTGCAATTATTACCATACTTGTCCAGCACGGCAATTATGGGCAAATTGCAAAAGGCGGCTGATGTACCGGAATCGACAGATGGTGGACTGATGGACCTGTATACAATGTATTTATAGCTATACCTACCTATATAGCAATTATGGGCAAACTCCTCCTTTCTTGAGGAGGCATATTTCCAGCAGTGGACGTTTTAAGGCTGCTTCGATGATCGTTTGGAGTTGTCAGACTGAATTTGCACGCAAGCGATTTCAGCGTAGAGCGCTCTTTTCGCGGTTTCAAATTGCTACGAGAAATGTGACGACACCGTCAAGTCAAAAAGTTGTCCAATCATTAGTGATATCTTTATAATTATACGAGCATGTATAGGCTGCGATGACGCACGTATTGACGTAATGGTATCGCGAGAAACGTATGCTTGTTTGTGGTCTTGGGCAGAATAAAAAGACTTAGTAATTTTTTTCTACCGTTACCTATCCTTCGAAGTGCAGTTATTATTGTTGAACGAATTCCGAAGTTACCTCGCAGGCCTCGGTTTCAGCGCCGGAATCAAAATGGAGTCGCATTTGATTGAATATTTAAATTTGAAGGCGACTACGAGACGCCGTGTCACATGCCACAGAGCGGATTTAGGGATCGACGTACGTACAAATTGATACTTAAATGGAATTAAGATCATGACAGTGCTACAAATATCATCATATAGTTTTTTTGCGTTTAAGCTATCCTGATATGGGTGGATATACCGCCACCTGTCGGTTCCAGTACCTCAGTCGCTTCTTAAGGCATCTGATACAGGGGGAGGTACTATTCTATTCTACCGGTATCCCACGGCGATCTGCCGTAGTTTGGTAGTTTAGTTATCAAGTAGGTCACTCAATAATATATATCAAACGACTTTCATAAACCTATAGATCATCAAGGTCATCGGTCATGAGTAAAATTGTAGTTAGTACATCTATATTTCTAAAAATAATATCGTTTGTTTTAACTCTGAAAATGCCTGTGGTAGGTCTATATGAATAAATATATTTTTTTATTTTGAATTTGTTAAAGTTTATGTTTTTTAATATATTTTAATAAAATATCTACATAGTATGAAGCAAAGGTGCTTTCTGCTGTCTATCTGTCTCTATGAATGCTTAGATCTTTAAAATTAAGCAAAGGAAATTGATGCGGTTTTTTAATACATAGAGTGATTCAAGAGGAAGGTTTAATTAAGTATTTTACATGCATAATAGAGAAAAGGAACACAGGTAGTTTTAGAGGTTTTTAATGTGATGTCGTAAATAAACACTTTTTCTGCGAATACATCGCAAACACTGACTGACCTGACGATTTAGAACAAAATAATGTACTATAGTATTGTACACCTTGAAAAAGTCTACATCTCCATACGTTAGAGACCGGAAAACAGGATGAAAATCCACGGTACTGGGATCAACAGATTCAAATTTTATTGCGTCGGACGAAGTCGGAGAGGACCATTAGTGTACTAATAATAACAAGATTTTATTTCTTTATAGTAGAACTACTCTTTTAACGGCTTTAAAGCGGTATAATAATTTTTTTTACGCTAAGTGTCATTTTATTTGTTAATTGTTTATTTATTGAATGTTATTACACAAAATATGACAAAATGTACAAATAGGGGTGTTAACACGAAACAGAAGTATATATATACTTCTGTTTCGTAATATCGTAATATATATAAAAAAACTGATAAACGTTACATACATAATGCCATCTGGCATTAAGTCCGCCATTTGTACATTTTGTAACATTTTGTGCAATAAAGTTAAATAAATAAAATAAATATTTGTATAAATAAAAGCAATAAATGCATATAACATACATAGATAAGAAAAATAACGTACCTACATTAGAAATAGGGTTATATAGTTAGAGAAGCATTAGTGAAGAGAGTACGGAGAAAGAGTTTCAGAAACAATTATTCTCAACAACGATTGCCGGTAAATAGATAAATAAAGCGCGTATAACGAATGGCCACAAATTGTATAGATATGCAGTATACGGACCCATTCGATGTTGCACCGCGTCGTGCATGCGCCAATGGTTTTATTGGGAAAGTTCGCGTGAATGAATGCCAATGAAGTCCCTTTGTTCGGATCGTATTGATATGCAATTGACATGAGCTGATTGATGGAAATAACATCCTCGCTCCCTTCTCAATTTACACAAGCAAACGGTGTTGCTTGAAAAATTATTTATAGGCAAGGCAATTATCAGGAATTTCGTGTAAGTTCCCATTGATATTTGTTCTTATAGATTACTCTGATCCTATAGACTTTAAATTAACGCAGAGTAGAACAGTAACTTCTTATGGTCCGGGTGTTGGTATAGCCGATTAAGGTACAGGAACCGGTAGATAGAGGTGTACCCATCCGAAACAATGTTGCTGAAATGCACAGGGCGTGCAGGAGCATCCCTGTCATGAAAGCTGCGCTCTGCGATTGCCAACACGCTTTCTCGGTAATTTTAGGCAAAATTACCCTATTCTTGGAGAGGCCTATGTCCAGCAGTGGACTGCCAATGGCTGATATGACGATGATGATGAAATTCTGATGCGGTTTAAATATATAGTGATTTTAGAGTTTTCTAATGAGATGTCGTAAATCACCACATTTGTTTTCGCTTCCATTGCAAAAGCGGGCTGAACCCGATGAGATAAATAAAAATACCGTATTGTACTCCTCAAAAAAGCCTAGAAAAGTTCGCATTAGTATATACACCGCAAACTTTTCTAGGTAGACAGATAATATTTGTCTCATGCTGCATCTCCGTCGCGAATGCTGCGCTCTTCGATTGCCAACACGCTTGCCCAGCGCGGAAATTATGGGCAGAAAACCCCCTTTCTTGGAGAAGCCTTTGTCCAGCAGTAGACTTTTAATGGCTGGTATGATGAAAATGATGAAGACTCTGTAGAACTGAATTAGAATCATACCCACTACCTTCAGCGCAAAAGGTTGTGACACAAATGTGTGTGCTACCGAGCTCACCTGCGTCTGGGAGTTAAATTTGTATTTGAGTATTATTTATAATGTCGGTTACATACCATTTTTTAATCTCCTTATAGTCTCGGCAGAGTAAAATAATTAATGCCCCATGCCATGCCATGAGAAACAGCATTCACGTCGCGAAATTTTTAAGATTCTAGGTCACGTAACGCTAGATTAAGTAAATCCTAGTCTTTTGTTCTGTTGTAGCATTGTGACAAATATATATACCAAATACATATACACCATATATACCATATATAAATATATATATATATATATGGTATGTTATCTATCCCTATATACTAAAAGTAGACCTTATACAAAGGTATTCTAAATACATACTACACTCTCACCTGTCTCCACCGCCAAAAAGCAGTATTCGCATTGCTATGTGAGTGAGAGTTCTAGTTTGAGTGAGAGAGTTAGTATCATTTCCGCGTGATGTGACAATAATAATAATAATATCTTCAAGTCAACATGTTGGCAACGCGCTAGTGATATCTTTGAGATAATACGAGCTATAGGTGGTGATCGCATCACCCAGAACGTACGCTTGTTTTTCGAATAAGTAAGATTAAAAAATGGTGCCTATTCCGTCCTGTTACATCAGCTTTAAATGGGTATACTGCCATCTGTCGGTCTCTTAAGATACTATTCCTATCTGCAGGTACTCCAAGGTAAATGTAAACAGTAAGTAATGTTTGAATCTGTAGTCACCTTGTATATAACGCGAAATGAGTTGACTAGCTAACGGCTAGACATTGAAAATATTGTAAATGTAGAGTTACAAGGAAACCAATTAGATTTGAAATGCAAACTAAATAATACCTTTATTTATCAGATGATATTTACTAGTAATAAGTGTATCTTTGCCGTGACGTACCGGCAAAGTAGAATAGTACCTCCCCCTGTACCAGGTGTCGTAAGATGCGACTAAGGTACTGTTTCGGATGGATATACCGCCATCTGTCGGTTCTGGTGCCTTAGTTACTGTTAGTTAGTACGCCTGTTAGTACGCCTACCTGGTACAGGGGGTGGTACTACTCTATTCTGGGTTACCTTACGGGTGGATAATCTAATATATTTATGTAAATGTGTGATGCGCAAGACGCAGCAGCCACACCCTTTTCAGTTCCAACTGAAAATGCCTTCATCTGAAATATTCATATCCAACGCCACATATTTCAATAAAATACGATGTAAAAGGAAATTCGTTCAAACACGTGATCGCAATTTTTAAATTCTAATTCGGATTTAACATAACATCTCTAAATATTTAGAATTGTTAGTACCTAACAATAACTTTCATTCGATCAATTCAAGAATTTAAATTCGAGTATGAAAAAGATAATCGAATATTCGGCTTTGGTTAGAGCAAGAATCGTATACAGTATTTACATCGTCTCGAATATTATTTGGAAGTGCCTGTATATAATTTTCACTTACTTACAATTCTAATGGCAAACAGTGTATGAAATTAAAATATATTGACAAATGCCCGCCCGCCCGCGGCTTCACTCGCATTAAATTCGGGGTAAATTCCACCGCTTATTTTAGGAAAGTAGGGGGTTAGAAAAATACAATATTAGCCTATGTTCTTTCTGTGATATCTTTCGAATGGAATGGCCAAATTTGAATAAAACAAAAAACTATTTATTGGTATTAATTCAGACTTAATTATGAAAGTATTTATTTTGATACTAGTCAATTCCAAAGTATACATAATAGGGCTTTTGTGGCGGTGTCGATTATAAATGTTTTTTAAAATGAAAAAAAACACTTATTGTGACTTAATTATAATAGCTGTTATATGTGCATTTTTTATATCCCGCGGTGTTACATGTTAAATGTTCACTGGAGATAGTGTAGCTTCCTAACAGTGAAATAATTTTTCAAATCGGTCAAGTAGTTTCGGAGCCTATTCCCGTAGAACAAACAAACAAACAATGAAATCTTTCCTCTTTATAATATTGTTATAGACTAGCAGTGCTTCGCGGTTTCTTCTGCGTTAAGTTTTATTTACTTTCACACTAACTTTGACTCTTAGTGAAGAACCTTTAAATTTCTTAAGAATAACTTCAAAAACTGCAAAGATTCCTACTAACTTTGTACTCCCGTTTTTTTCTTCTAGAGAGCATATTTTTCAAAATCCTTTCTTGGTGCTATCATGCGTTGATATGTCAGTCAGTCGATCAATTAGTCAGTCAGTCAGCTTCCTTTTTATAAATGGATGTGTAAAAAGAAAATATTTATATTTTTGTTTGTAACGAATACATTCTTCTAAAGTAACATAGACTTTATTATGTTTCAGAAAAAAAAGATGATCCCTACCTAAAATGGAATTATGCAGTCCACGT
>JACJUM010002842.1:9795001-9811427 GCA_020976665.1 Heortia vitessoides
ATTTAAAAATAGAAATAATATCTCTTGAAAGTAATCAATTTTAATCTAATATAATGTCTTATTTGAAACCAATCCAACGCGCTCGGTACAAACCAACTTTGAAAGAAGCTCCAAGCGGAACAAACCGCGGGCACAACACTATATGTACAAAATATTCTTTCAAAAGCCATCACTTCGCCTGCAAACCAATTAATCGCAGTTTGTTTGTTCGTATCTTTCAACAGCGATCGGGTATTTTCTCCGCATAGTCTAAATACATTCATTTGTTTGCTTTTACCACCATAAAATAGATGAGCCGACAGACCTGCTGTGTGTCTGGTTTGTTTGCAGCGTTGACTGTTAGCAGGACTTTGAACTTAGTTTTAATTATAACTCTTTGTTAATTGACCGTTAAAAAGAAACGGGTTAAATTTAACGGATCTAATGTGTCTGCTTTAAATCTGTAATTGGAAGTCCACTCCTGAACAATGGCCTTCCAAAGAAAGGGGGAATATTGCCCATAATTCGCTATCGCAGAGCGCATACCGTACCGCCTGACACCTGAGACAATTATTTTTCTTTATGTTAAATCATCATACCAGCCATTAGTAGTCCACAGCTGGACATAGGCCTTCTAAGAAAGAGGGAATCGCCCATAATTGCCGCGCTGGGCAAGCATTTTGGCAATGGCAGAGCGTAGCTTTCACGATGGGGATACTGCTGCCCATCCCCGCCCTGTGCATTTGAGCTACGATGTTGTAGATGGAAATACCGCCATCTGTCGGTTCTGGTACCTTAGTCGCCTCTTACGACACCTGATTCAAGGGGAGGTACTATTCTATTCTGCCTAGCTTTAAGTATACTATATTATTTTAAGAGTACACAGTGTCATGTATGTACTCATTTCTTCTCAAAGACATTTCATCTCTACATTCATACTATACAATTTTAAAATACCCTTGTATTTTAATGGTGGGATAGTGAGAATCATAAAGAAAAATAAACTAGCAAGGCTAAGCTACATTGATAATAATAAAAGAGTTGCCATAGGTAAAATATACCTATATTTTGAACAATTCACATTAAATATTCTTAAAAAAAACATTATATTGCATACAAATAACATAATTTTTTAACATATTTAATTAATGGATTTTAAAATTGATATAAATATTATATCTCAAACGTAAATATATTTTTATACTTTTAAATACGTAGAATAAATTATATTTGTGAGTGTCAGTGTATTGACAGCAAAATCATTTGATATAACCTAAAATTCTCATCTTATTTATAAATTAATCAATCTGTATCCCTATGAACAATATTAATTTTAATGTATTAATAATAAAATTGATGTATAGTCTGTTAATTAAACTTAACTTCATTACTGTCCCTAAATTTCGCTTAGGAGCCGTGTAATGAATAGAGAGTGGCCCATGTCCGTAAAATTAATGTTGTTAGACCAAAAGTATACTTCTATACTCGTATAAATACTTACCTATACTGTATACAGTATATACTATACTGTATATAGTATACATTAGATTCGGATTACTTAAAACTTAATGAGAAACTAAGTCACTCGTAGAAAAATCCACAAAAAATATTTGAATATATATTAATAAAAATACATATATTCATTATCATCTTCATATCAGTGACTGGAACAATGCTGCTTGACTCTGACGTCAGTCCCAGCGTCAGCGGTAGGTGGATCTTGAATCTATAGCTTAGATTATTTATAACTAGCTATGCCCGCGACTTCGTCCGCGTGGAATAGTTTATTTGGGTACTATACCTCTTTACCTTAACTTATATAAACTTTGAATGTCATGTTTATTTATATCGAATCAATGGCTTGAAAAATAAGTTTTAAGTTTCTAGCTCTAAAAATAGCGATACTTTCATACAACTTTTCATCCCCCTTTTCGACCCCTTACAACCTTTATATCGAATTAAAAAATAAGCTGTCCTTTCTCAGGGTTTAAACATTGTCTATGACAAATTTAATCAAAATCGGTTGAGAGGTTTAAGTAGGAAAGCGTAACAGACAGACAGAGTTACTTTCACATTCATAATATTAGTAAGAATAAGGATTAGCTGTAATACAACTCAAATGAGATTTTAGTGATTTTAGTGAATATTTTAATGAGATTGAAGTGCGATGTTACATAACTTAGGACCAGCCCACTCCCATCTTAAACTTCATCTCCACAGATCTAGTCCTACTAATATTCTGTTATAATTTGAGATTTATTTATTTTATAAATCTAAACGACAACCAAGCATTCAATCCGCGTAATAGTAAGCGTCACCGCAGCCTATAGTCGGTAATATTACAAGGATATCACTAGCGCATTGCCAACCTTGTGACTTGTAGACGTTATGTTACATTACCCAGTAATTTAACTGCCTCTCTCACCCTACAACCGGAACACAACAATACTAACGCTGCTGCTGGCGGTATAGATTGGTGAGGGCGAGGTACCAATGCAGACAACCTGTATATAAGACCTTTTAAGCTGGGGGAAGTCTATTTCCAACAGCGGACTTTTTATGGCTGATATGATGATAAGTTGAATCTCATCATCATCATCATAACAGCCATTGGAAGTCCACTGCTGGACATAGGCCTCTCCAAGAAAGAGGTGATATTGCCATCATTACCGCGCCAAGGAAGCGTGTTGGAAATCGTAGAACATATAGGCATCCTGTGTATTTTAGCTACGCTGTTTCGAATGGATATACCGCCATCTATCGTAAGTTTAAAGGTTTACAATGTGATATAACACCTAAAAAAAGTCTGTTACCAGCCCCGGGTGCAAGAATAAAAAAATGGTTATCGTGGGTTATCTCTAGCAGATAGACATACCCCAACGCAGACGTTTTCGGGGACTTTATTTTTAGGTGTCGGAAATGTAGTCGCAAAAATGTGTTTATGTAACTTTAATTTAACGTTTAGTGTTTCTTTACTATATTATACATATAAACATTCCTTTGGATGATACTTTTTAATATATAAACATCTACCTATTAAAAAATACCGCATTATAATCCGTTGCGTAGTTTTAAAGATCAAATACATAGGGATAGACAGACAGCGGTAATCAACTATGTTCTATACTGTGTCGTTATATACGTATACGTTTACATACGTCTGAAAATATGTAACATCATACTTTCAGAATGACTGTTTACAATTATAAATTATTTCCTTTGTTATGTAGTTATCAAAACAAGATGTTTTTAGTGAATAAAATATATTACTTAATGTTTGTTTGCAGATGGGATGGTTTACATGTTAGAAAATGAAAATCGGGATTAGATCATCATTACAACCATTAGAAGTCCACTGCTGGACATAGATCTCCCCAAGAATAGGGGAATTTTGCCTTATTGCTACGCTGGGCAAGCGTGTTGGCAATTGCAGAGCGTAGCTTTCGCGAAGGGGATGCTGCTGCGCATCCCCACCCTGTAAGCTACACTGTCTAGAATGGATATATCGCCATCTGTTGGTTCTGTAACCTCAGTCGCCTCTTACGACACCTGGTACAGGGGAAAGTGCTATTCTACTCTGCCAGTACCACACAGCTCCAGGGAATAGATGCCTCCCGGTAAATGAATAGGATACAATGTTAT
Source organism: Heortia vitessoides (assembly GCA_020976665.1). Lineage (NCBI taxonomy): Eukaryota > Metazoa > Arthropoda > Insecta > Lepidoptera > Crambidae > Heortia > Heortia vitessoides. The sequence continues at coordinate 9,798,623 of JACJUM010002842.1, forward strand.
CCCAAAATAGGACCGAATCGAGGCCGGCCAAAGATATTCCGTTCGTGTACAACTCTCCATTACGAGTCATCGTAACATATATAAAAATAGACATATTTGTGGCCAATTAAGCTATTAAGTCATACAGTTATGTCCAAGAATTTTAATTAAGTGAATTTTGTAGAGAGTTTGTATTTAAAAAAGTTTTAGGTCGCCGATGACGCACGCATTGATAATTTTTATCGGCACTTGAAAGTGAGACGTTGAGGCTATTAAAGTTTTAGCTAATAATCGTAGGGGCTAGCAGATATAGAGGAAAAATCTAAGATAAAAATATGATAAAATACACACAACATCTTATACATTCACCTGTCTCTGAGACATGACGCTTAAAGCATTTGTGTTACGGATATCAGACAACAGAGGAATCACAAATGTGACTTAAAAACATATTTACAACCCAAACACATATTATAAATGTTTTTCACCTCAGGTAGACTTTTTAAATAGGTCGTCTGCATTGGTACCTCACTCCCACCTATTTCTACCGCCATATAGCAGGGTTTAAAGGGTTATAGAGGCAGTGAAATTACTTTGTAAATGTGAAATTGTATATTTAGTTCATAGAGTTGGCGAAATGCTAGTGATATCCTTGCGATGACACCAATGTCTATAGGCTGCGGTCACGTTTACTATCGAGCGGACAGTAAGCTTGTTTGCTAACTTCGTAATACAAAAAAATGTGGTGATCGAACCCACAACCCCTGGTTCTCAAGATAGGAACACTAATGAATGTGGCAACAGATTCTTATGTTTATATATAAAATTTTCCATGTACGGATCCGATTTGAATCAATATTTAATTACTGTAAACAGTTTAATCTAACTTAATAGATACGACAGTTTATATCTCAATCAGTGCCGTGAGGTACCGGCAGAGTAGAATAGTACGATATATCGTAAGAGGTAACTAAGGTACCAAAACCGACAGATAGCAGTATATCCCTCCGAAACAAATACGTCAAATATAGTAGTATCTCAAATGCACAGGGCTAGGGTAGGCAGCAATATCTCCGTCGCAAATCTGCGCTTTGCGATTATCAACACGCTTTCCCAGTGCGGCAAAATGAGCGAAATTCCCCCTTTTTTTGGGAGGCCTAGCGGTGGACTTCCATGGAATGAATTCCGGGACAAAAATTTTGTTTTTAGTACAGTTTGATTCAAATTTAGAGATCATCATCGTTATCAGCCGTTGGAAGTCCACTACTGGAAATAGGCCTTCCTAAGATAGGCGGGATTTTACCCATAATTGCCGGGCAAATATGTGAGCAGTCGCAGAGCGCAGATTTTGCTACGTGGATGGTGGTGTCTGTCTCCGCGCCATGCATTTAAACTACACTAATTCAGAAAGATACCTTTTACGACGCATGCTATAAGTGTAGGTAGGTACTCTACTCTGCCGGTACCTCACGGTGTAAATTAACGTATAATTGAGAGATTGTAATAGTTTTATCTCAATTTATGTTAGCAATATTTTTCTCGTGATAAACATATGTGTATTAAAAATAGGACAGCGTTGGTCGGATTGGCTAAAAAATTATAATAACACACAACGTCTCAAACTTTGATCTGACTTGAAGATAAAGCGCTTCAAGCATTTGTGTGACTGACATCAGACAACAGAGGAATCACAAATATAATATATAATTATAATTTTTTACAGACACACTGAACATACACAAATAAAAATAACGGCAGACATACGAAAAGCGGTCTGCATTGAAACCTCATTTTTAGTGAGAGAGGCAGTGATATTGCTGGGTAAATGTGGCAGAATATCTTCAAAGTCACAAGGTTGGCAACGCGTTAGTGATATCTTTGTGATATTACAAGCGTCTATAAGCTGCATTGACGATTACTATCACGCGGAGGGTATGCTGTCGACCTGGTCTAATAATATATGCTGTCTGGAAAAAACGAAAATGTTTATCTTATGTGGTGATCGAACCCACGACCTCCGACGCACAAGTTAGGGCCCCTATGGAGTGCGCCAATTTTTATTAATGTAGACAAAAAAGAATATAATCAAGTGTCATTATTCCTCGTCATTCGTAAATTCCACGAAAACTTTCTACGTGGCTCGAGTCATGGAGTCGAACACAAAGCCGCCTAGCAACCGTTCTTATCAATGATAGGAATAACGACAGAAAGTGGCGGTCAAGGAAAAAACCCTGCCTAGATACAAGTGCTCGTATCCATCGCACACCCGAGGAAGAGATCATTTTTTTGTATAAAATTAATTGATATTGCAATTGGTATGCTGCCCATCCCCGACCTGTTGCGTTTAAGCTTCACTATTCCGGCTGGATATACAGTACAAAGAAGGTACTATTCTACGTAGCAGGTACCACACAGTCAAAAATTACTTTAGTTGTTTATCTTACGTGTGTGTGTTTTATCTATTGATTGGTATAACTACGCCTTAAAATATCATAATCAGAACAATTAATTCAGCAAATATTCCACAATGCAACTTTATTTGAGGTACCGAAATAGCCGTGAGGTACCGGCAAAATAGTATAGTTGACAACATGCTTGCCCAGCGTGGCAGCTTTAGGCAAAATTCCTCCTTTCTTGGGAAGGCCTGTGTCCAGCAGTGGACTTCTAAACATCTTTCTGAACTTATGTGATGATGATAACAGTAACAGTAATTATTATTTCGATATATAAAAAATAATTTCATAAATTCATCCTATCTTCTGGCACAGGCTTCTTTAAGTTTAAAAAGAGGCACTTGTCACTAATATATGTATATAAAATGTAAAGATAAAGTACAAATAATAATAAGCTGTGTAATAGTAGATATATATTATGTATTTAATTAAAAAAACCCTTTGATCTACCCTGTATCACCTATCGGTTCAGGTATCTCAGTAATCTCTGACGTCTGGTAAAAGAGGTACCATTTACTCCGCGTGCACCAAATGGTAACAGAAAATAAAAAGAACATAAAAATAATGAGTAAAAAGAACTATATCAAATTGTAGTGTATCAATGGAAACGCGCGCTAGCAAACGACGTGACCCACCGCACGCTGCACAGACATACTGACGACAAGACAATCTTCATGAATACAATTACCGCACAGGATTCCCAACCTTATAACAAATACAATAAGGCAGAAATCTCTTTGCAAATGGCCGTTCGCGAGTGCAAGGGAATTTGCCTTGTGTTAACGATTATGGACACGGGAGGTCGCTGCAACGTCGAGTTCTAGCTAAGAAATGAATATAATAATTGAGTTTTAACATGCTCGATGCCAGATGGTAGTGATCTTGTCTTATGCGACACGGGTCATGAGTTTGATCCCCACCCAGAACAAATATTAAAACGAGGAATATTTGTGTTTGTTCTAAGTCTGGGTGTTAAAAATGTATTTAAGTATTACTCGTATTGTCTGATACCCGTGACATGAGTGCTTTAAACGACTTATCTCGGAAGTCAATGTATGAAGTGTTGTGTGTATTGAATATATATGTATAAATCTTTATTAACAGATCACAAAACGCAATTAGCTTATACATAGATAGAAATTCTAACATTCAAAATTTAAATTTCGAACTTATTGAATTATATACGTCACACATTCTGACATTGCATCTGTCACTTTTGCGAACGATTGCCGTAAGTTGGACGAAATGTCGATATAAAAGCTAATACGAGATATGAAACGCTTAAAAACGATTTAATTAATCTTAGTTAGCTGTAACTAATTAAATAAATTGATATCATCATCATCATACCAGTCATTAAAGTACACTGATGGAAATAGGCTTCCCCAAGAAAGGGGCAATTTTGCTCGTAATTACCGCGCTAGGCCGGCGTGTTGGCATTGCAGAGCTTCGCGATGGGGATGCTGCTGCCCATCTCCACCCTGTACATTTTAGCTACACTGTTACTAATGGATATACCGCCATTTTTCGGTTCTGCCATCTCAGTCACCTCTTAAGACACCTTGCGCAGGGGGAGGTCGTATTCTACTGTGCCACAAGGCCATAATGAATTAATTTTATTTTATTATCATCAAGCCAATCCGCAGAACGTTGGCTGACATTTTAGCCATAATAGCTGCTGCCTATACATTTGAGCTATTCTGTTTCGAGTGGATATACCGCCATCTGTTGGTTCACATTCCGAATCGGCTTTACCGTGTTTAATAAAATATTTGTTAAAACAATGTACATTCGGAATTCGGTCTGCGAATAGGTTATTTAAATTTATACCCTTAAGCGATAAGGGTATAAATATAAATAACAAAATTTAGAATAGACCACCTATTCTAAATTTTGTTTATTATTTTAGGCAAAATAACATTTTTTTTTAAAGTGACATTAAAAATAGACACTAGCCAAAATTTTCACCCTTTTACTTTTAACCCCTATATTCAATGGCGATATAAATAATTGTTTTTTTATGGCAGAACAACGTTTAAAGCTGGTAACAATATAAAATTTTTAGTGATCGTAATGAGTTATGACGTGATGAAACAATGCACTATGTATTCGAATTTGAATAGATAAGATATCATTTTTTTGAATTATTAAATTACATTCTGCAGATAATAAACTGCAGGGTTTCCCAATTTTTATCTCTGACGCCTCATGATAATTCGACGGATTTGAAGGCCGTCAACTCAGTTGCCTATTACGACATCTAATGCAGAGTGGATGTACCATTATTTTTCAGTATACCGCAGTTTCACGTAGTTTCCATCTCCATAAAATTACGAAGCAAATTACAAGCCGTGAGGTATCAGCGAGTAGAATAGTACATCAACCTCGTTTCGGTACCTCAGTCACCTTTTACCAAGTTTCGTAAAAGGTGACTGAGGTACCAGATGGTGGTATATCCACAAATTAATGTTTAAAATAAATAAATATATCAGTATCGAGATATTTTACAAAAAATAAATTTCTGAACGAACACATTAATAGTTGTTACAGCATTTGACAGGATTGGACAACAAATGTTTGACATGTAATAAACAAATAAACATTTATTGTAATGACGAAGTATTTATTACACGTATCGAGTTTTCATTGTTTTTACTATGTATTCTGCTATTCGGGGCGGAGACAAATGTAACGAATCAATAACCATGAAAATTGGTTAAGCACATCTCGAGTTATAAGTCTTGTAACAAACCCACCAAATTTATATATATATATAATATAGCTTGTATTACTTAGTGCCACTCATCGATGAATTTTATTTCTTTGAGTAAAAAAAATATTTTATTAGCATATAAGAAACAAACAAACGAAAAATGTAACTATACTTTGACGGGCCCAATAGCGCTGATGGTAGTTATTGCTTCTTATGCGCCAAGGTCGTGGGTTCGATGCCCACCCAGAAAAAGTATTTATACGATGATAGTTTTGTTTGATCTGTGACTGGGTGTCAAAAGATATATTTGAGAATCCTCTTTTGTCTGATGTCGCTCGAAGCCTATAATAATAATATATGAGATCCTCTGTAAAAATATACTAGCAACCTCAATAGACGTTGTCTTATCTGAATCACTACACCGCTGTCTGTCTGTCCACATGTATGCGTAGATCTTAAGAGAACGCAACAGATTTTAATAGTAAGGTCTTTTAGAGGATCGATTAATTCGAGACGAAGGCTTATAAGTATAATACATGCATAATATAGTAGAAAAACACTGATAATTTTAAAATTTTTCAAATGTGATGTAGTGAATAGACATAACTTTTTGCGTTTACAATGCTGGCTGACAACAAAAAATTCGCGATGGAATATGTCTATATTTTAGGGATAACCCACAATAACCATTATCTATCCTCATTGCACCCGTACGAAGCCGGGACGGGTCGCTAGTAAACTATAAACTAAATCCATAGACACTTTAACCTTGCAGCTCGATTTATTAGTCGCCTCTTTACTATGGCAACCGTAAGCTAAAAGTGTTGCCACATGCCGGAAAAATTGCAAGCACGTGCACAGAGTCACGAGGTAATTATCAATCTCCAATAACAGGAACTGAGTCTACCTACCGTCCGCCATTTTTTTGCTAAGTGTTTCTGGATGAGATACACGCGTCGTTTTTTAGTAAGCATTTATCTATATTAGTTGTGTTGTTAATTATTTTTTTATAGATGCATTTAGAAATGGCATCCACGTCGCGAATCTACGCTCCGCGTTTGCCAATACGTTGCCCGGCGCGGCAATAATAGGCAAAATTCGGTTGTGATCCTATCTTGTGCGCCAAGGGTCGTGAATTCAATTCCACACAAGACAAACATAATGAAATAGTGTCTATTCTCTGGTTGTTGAAATATGTATTAAAATATTATATTTTCACTGTTGTCTAATGTTTGTAAACAAGCGCTTTAAGCCATTTATCTCGGAGTCAGGTACTGTTTGAATCATAAAATAAGGAACCATGTATGTTTTGTTCCCGACCCTCAGGACGTGATTTACCGTCTATTCCACACGGACAATTCCGGAAGCAAATATGTAGATAGTTTTCAATACGTCGTTCGTTCATTACGTAGTAAGCCAAAGTTACACATCCGAGTCAAAGTTACCAGTACTGATTGTGCCACAGTCTAACACTGAAAGTCACTACAAATATCCCTGGTGATAAATGACTCTAAAGCGCAACCATGTTGCGTCATTCTGTTCCTGATCATTGATACGATGAATGTTTGTCCTGTGTAGGGTGACGTGGATTCATTAAATAAATGGGATATTCCTTTAAATATTAATCACTATAATAATTATTAAACGATACTAAGTGACAGACATGACTTTGGATTGGTTGAAATGGCAGTGGACCGGGCACATAGTACGTACGTACATTAAAAAAATTAGAAAAGAAAAAATTAGTCGCAAAAGTAGTAAGGACAGACGGTCTAACTAAAACCACAGGATCGCTGGCCACATACTGTATACAACCAGTCCTATTGGAAATCACTTGGGCAGGCCTATGTCCAGCAGTGGACGTGCTGATATATTAATTATAAATTCCCACAACATTTCATATATTGACCTGACTCGGGGATAATTAGCTTAAAGCATTTGTATTACGGGCGTCAGACAACAGGGGAACTTAAAAAACAGACAGACAGATACCCAGACAGAACAAACACAGAAATCATCATATAAATATTTGTCTCGGGTGGTTCCAAGTAAGAAATCACGGTCAAAGGTTAAAAACACGCGTGAAACCGCAGGGCGCTTTTAGTTTAGCTTATATCTTAGCCTAGGCTTTAAGCTATCGCCGTGTATAGATGGCGATAGCTTAAAGCACATATATAGCAAGCGAAGCACACATTAAAAAAATCGTCTTGCACGCTTCACCGCTATTCGGCGCCGAATGACGTAAAATAAAACCTATAATGTGTCATCCGTCCAAGACGATTGCATTGACTTGTCTTGACTACAGTGACCAGAATGTAATCGGCATTTTAGACATTATGTTAATTAATAACTAATAAATTCTAATATCGAAAAAATAGGCATATATAAACAAAGCAATTTAAAAGATTAGGTCTAGAAAAAAAAATTTTTTTGATAAGACATATTTAAGCTAACATAAATATTTTATTATGTACAGACCAATAATTATTTATGTATAAACAAATAAAATTAATATTTAATTACTTAATTTATTTTCAATAGATGTGATAAGAGATCTTTGTGGTGTAAAAATTAATGTTGTGACAATAGAGAAAGGGTTGATGAGATGGTTTGGACATTAGAAAGGATGGATGAAAGTAGAATTCAATAGAGCGGAAGGGAATGGAAGAGTTGATATAAGACGACCGAGACGAACATATCTTAACCAGTTAGAAGAGGTATTAAAGAAGGGCCAGGTCAGAAGTACCAAGTATAAACGATTGTGTTTGATAGGACTAATGCGAGTAAGGGAAACAAGAGATGTATGCCAAGATAGTAACAAGTGGAGATCTATTGTCTCTACCCCAATAGGATACAGGCGTGATGTATGTATGTATGTAATTAATATTTTCTCATTTATGTAACATAAGGAAATATTAATGTTTGCTATTCATAATAAAAATCACTTTATTAGATCAAGACGTCATCGCATCCTATACACAATCGGAATATCACAAGGATATCTATAATGTTTTGCCAAATTTGTAACTTCAGTATATTATGCCACATGCCACAGATTCTTACTCTTCAGACCGGAACACAGCACGCGAACACTGCTATTTGGCGGTAGAAATAAGTACGAGTGAGGTACCAATGCAGACAAGCTTTTGTATGAGGACAATCCCATAAAAAAAATCGTTTGTCACACATTTTTAATTATATTATTTACACAATTAGATGCTGTGATAATTATATTTATTCTTGTCTTCTGTGCTTTATTGTGCTGTTATTTTTATCCGAATAAAATTACTTCTTAGGTTTTATAATTGTGCTAATACTCAAGATTCTGAGTTTTTGTGAAGGATCTAATAAATTTAATCCCGAATTATTTATAATAGAGTTAGTGCATAGTTAAGGAATCTAAAAACGGGCTCAAAACTTCCATGGAACGAACGAATGGGATAGCGGGAATACCTTTCATTAGCTAATCTTATTGTTACTGATATGTTTTGTAGTTTTATTGTTCTGTTGGCCTGCCAAATACTAAACAAATAGAATAATACTAATTGTATATGACCGCGTCCCGGATCATCGTCATATCAGTCGTTGGAAGTCCACATAGGCATCCCCTAGAAAGGGGGAACTTGCCTAAATTGCCACGCTGGGTAAACGTGTTGGCAATCGCAGAGCGTAGCTTTCCAGCTGCCCATCTCTGCCTTATGCATTTGAACTACACTGTTTTGGATGGGTATACCGCTATTTTTCGGTTCTGTTACCTTAGTCGCCTCTTAAGACACCTGGCACAGAACGGTACCTTACGGTCTATTAATACAAAGAAAATTTTATCCCTGCATTCTGATGGTAACGAGGAAAACGCTAGTAAAGCCGCACGGCCCAGTTAGTATTATAAAAAAAGGTTATCTATACAGCTCTATGATTGCTTCGCCGTTAAGAATTCACTTTTCCTGTTCCAACCTGTCTTATCAAAGAATTTTATATTCATTTGTAATCTGTGACACGACTGATAAGGCGTTATCTTGTTCAAATAGCTGGCATTTGTAGGTGTGTCTCTATCATCTAGTCCGACGTGTTGATCACGTGCGTGGTATACAAAAAAATGACTATTAAAGTCTAGAGCATTTGAAGAGTTCTCATTTATATAATTTTACACAATTCCTAGTCAAATTATATAAAAAATAAGATATGTAAGTCAGTCAGCTTCTCCTTTTATCTATATGGTTATTGATAGTATATCTTTAAAAGAATCTAGAGCACTAGAATTTGTAATTAGAAACACTAAACATTTTCACCAGGCTGCTAATAAAACGTTGATTTATAATAGGTTCCCTCAACATACCCTAGCTTGACTCGGTAAGTCGCTTAAAGCACTTATATTACGGACGTCAGACAACAGAGGAATTACAATTATACTACTTCAATACATTCATAACTTAGACCTCATATAGGAGTCGTCTGCATTGGTTCCTCATTCTCACCCATTTTTACCGCCAAATAGCAGTGTTCGCATGGCTGTGCTCCGGCTTGAAAAGTGAGAGAGGTAGTGAAATAACTAGGTAATGTGTCATAACATCCTCAAGTTACAAGGTTGGCAATGCGTTAGTGATAAACTAGTGATAATAGAACCATCTATAGGCTGCAGTAATGCTTAATATCATGTAGACTGTATGCTTGTTTGTCGACATGTTCTAATAAAAAAGAAAACATATATTTAACCATCAGACGCAGATGAACAGAAGTGTTATAAAATAAATATTTGTCCTGGGTGGGGATCGAATCCACGACCATTGGCGCACAAAAAGACTAACTCTTTAAAATCTGCGCTATTGGTCCCGTCAATAGTCTAGTTTGAAGCCTCTTGGAGTACTGCAGTATGGTGTAGACACGGCACACCGTTTTCTACACACTAAGCTTGGAGCGTGTACGAAAATGCTATCTGTGGCACCTCTCCTATTCCAAAGCTAATCAATTACAGTCATGCATATATAAGTTGTATTGCTTCAGAATTTAGTATGGTAATATCACACGGTATCACCATCGCGTTGCCAACTTTGTGATTAGATGATATTATATCACATGACTCAGTAATTTTACTGTCCTTTTCACCCATCAAACCAGAACACAGCTACACTCCTACTTTTCGGTGTAAATAGGGGAGAGTGAGGTACCAATGCAGACGACCTATGTATGAGGTCTACCTGGCCGATCGTAGGTATATAAAATGAAGTGTATTCACGTGATTGCGTTCTGTACCTATTTTGTGCCGGATAGCTAAATCACGCCATCCCAACGGATACCACGCCTTCTGAACGTCACTTATCACCTCATATCATAAATAGTAAGTGTGCTCAAGGCGTGACATCGTGATAATAAAACAGTCAAACAAAGCTTTACATTACCTAATGCAAAGTAAGATAACGGAAGCCTTAACTAAATACATTCTTGAGTATAGTCGAGCTGATAATAGCGTTGTTAATGGAGACGAAAAGGGAATTCATTTATCAGATACCATCTAGGTTTCCTAATAATTATTTGTTGTGGTTAGTTAGGTATATAATTGTAATTTTGGCCGTGTAGTACTTGCCGGGTAGAATAGTAACTACCCCTGTTTCAATAGTCGTAAGAGGCGACTGAGGTACCGGATACGACATATCCGTCCAAAGCATCTAACGTAAAACAGCGGGGATGAGCAGCAGCATTCCCGTCGCGAAGTTACGCTCTGCGATCGCCAACACGCTTGCCCAGCGCAGCAATTATGGGCAAATTCTTTTAGAGAGGTATATATCCAGCTGTAAACGTTTTACGACTGCTTATTACAGGATCATCATCAAATGATGATGATAATTATAATTAAACGAGCCTAATAAATGCTATTGAAATGTAAGCACTTTGTAGTAAGTAAAACATGAGTTTGGGAGATGCCTGATAGCGCAGATGGCAGTGATCCTATCTTGTGGGTCATAGGTTCGATCTGTAACGGGTGCTATGAGGACAAAAAATGGTTATTGTGAGTTATCTCTAAGAGATAGACGGCCAACAGAGACTTTTTAGTAGACATTTTTAAAGTGTATAATAATGTAGTACATTTTTTTTAAATTACTTCATCAGGTTCAGCGAGCATCTGCAATTTAATAACATATACGACATCACGTTGGTAACCTGTAATATTATTAGTGTTTATCTAAAATAAAATGTTTTATACATATAAACTTACCTCTTCAATCACTGTATTTATTAAAAATATGATATCAAAATCCGTTGCGTAGTTTTAAAAATCTAAGCATTCATTGCAACAGACAGACAGCGGAAAGCAATTTGTTTTTGACCTTGTAATGATATATATATGAACAAATTTTTGCTTTTAAACGATACGAGTAAAGGCAAATGTATTCAGTCCACAATATAAGCAAATTCATGGCCACACCAGCCAATCCATTCACAAACTCTAAGAATGTCGTCGCTTCAACTTCTGAGATACATCCGTGCATGCACATTAAACTATTCATCTCAAATGACCCTTAATGCACCGACTTAAGGTCCATAATTGTATAATACCGTAGTCTGGTCATCGACATTCAGTCGAGATTAGATAAGGATTCTTCCGTCCTTCCTGCAATAGCCTATTCGAATTGTTCTAGATAAGGTTTTGAATTATCAAATTGATGTGAAACTCAGTTTTAACTAATGCGACCATATTTCCTGTTCGGGACAGGAATATCCTGCTTTGTAACGCTTACGCCAGTTTGAAGGGTGAGAGGCTTTAAATTTACAGGGTATTGTGACATCACATCTTAAAGTGATGAGGTTGGCAACGCGCCGATGATATCTCTGTGATATTACGAGCGTCTAGAGGTTTGCACGTGTGCGCATCGGGTCCGATGGCGCAGATAGTAGCAACCCTATCTTGTGCGCCAAAGGTCGTGGGTTCGATCCCAACCCAGAGCAAATATTTGTATTTGTTCTGTGCCTGATTTGACGCTGAAATTAGCATATATGTGTGTATGACCGTGAATTACCGGCAGTGTAGAATAGTTCCTCTCTTTTCACCAGGTGTCGTAAGAGGCGACTAAGGTACCGGAACCGAGAGATGGCGGTATATCCATCCGATACAGTGTAGCTCATGTGCATAGGGCGGGGATGGGCATGATTGCTAACTCGCTTGCCCAGTGCGACAATTATCGGCAAAACTCCCCCTTTGTTGGGGAGATCTATGCCCAGCAGTGGACTTCCAATGGTTGATGATGATGATGATGTGTTAATTTTTTTTTATCTACCTCTCATGCTTGCACGGATGCCAGCGGTTTTTACAATGAGCGGAAACGGATCTTAGGTAAATATAAATTTACCACAGTTGTTTTGTAAAACCATGGCTTCAGTGAGTCATGTTTTGTAAAAGTATGTCAAGTAAAATTACGACTATGCCACTTATGCATTTTTAACGGATGCTTTGTAGATAAAAATACTGAGTATGCTTTTTATTGATTTGACATTAATTAACTCTGCATTACTTATGTTTATGCCTAATAAAAACTTATAACGCTAATATTTTTTAATTTGTAAGCCATATGATGTATGTCAATTAATATTATGACGTTTCAAAGTATCACTGTGAATTTATTATTTATAACAAGCGACCCGCCCCGGCTTTGCTCAGGTGTGACAA
>JACJUM010002842.1:9823936-9976548 GCA_020976665.1 Heortia vitessoides
TACAGTTGCACCAGTTATCACAAGTGAGGTCACGGGCACTAGCTAGTATAATTTTCTTTTAAATTCAATAATATTGTTGTCAAATACACAAGTACTAAGTAGGTGATCTGTAGATGTAGACAAAGGTGGTCTAGATTGTAGTGTTCTGAAGCCTCCGCGGGCTTAAATTACATTCTAAGGGTAGGTCAGACAAGACTACGTGGAGTCGGTTTTACAGCGATTCGTTTTTGTCACTAATATAGCACATCATTAAAAGTCTACCTGTTATAGGAAACCTTTTTATGTCAAAATATTATCTAGCATATCAGCGGATGACATAGAATTCATTAAATGCCTAATGGAATTATTCTAAATAAAAATCTGCCATTGACATAGAATGCCAAGTTAAATGGTAAGTATGACATTGGTAATTGGTTTATTCTTTTGAATAATAATTAAACTAGATTTTTTTATGCATTGAGCATATTAATATATATAAATAGAATAAAAATATGCCAAACAGAGGAAACCTGACAAAGTATTACGCGGAATTTATGCCTGTTTATTGACTTAGTTTAATAAATAAAAAATAAACTATATGTATGTGCATTTAATAGGTTTGTTTTATATAATATTATAAAAATATAATTTAAGCAAAATAATTAATAATCTATTTACATTATTATATATATACATACCTTTTAATATCTCATAATCAAACAAAATATAATAATGAAAAACTTTTAAGGAACTCACTCTAATAATATAATAATCGCAATGGACAAACTAATCCACAAAATTACTGCAAACCCACAGGTGTCGTATACGAATGTGTCCACTCGGTCGCATCACTATACTACCACCAGTACCACCATGGGTCACACTTCACTTCATCGTACTACAGCTTTGATTAAGGTAACACATTTCTTTTATACGCACGCCAGTGTACGTGACTCAAACTTTTATAACGGGTTTGCGCCGATTTAACGGCACAAGTGATGGGTTAGAGGCGATTTATAAAAATGGATACTTTTATCTAATATAGTATGTCTCTAAGTATCAGAATCCAAGTGTGAATGGGCAGCAGCATGCCCATCGCGAAGCTGCGCTCTGCGATTGCTCTCCTGCCTGCCCAGCGCGGTAATTACAATCAAATATACCCCCCGTCTTGGGCAGGCCTATTTATATATCTTGTTGTGATTTATTAATTGGGTTTTTAATTTTTTTAAATACACTATCATTTGATTGTGTTTTTATAGTTTTTGCAATAGAATGAAGAATCTAGAAACACTATAGTTTGGTGGTAGAATTAAGTGAGATGTAGGCAGCAATGCAGATCACTAATTTAGTCTACCTTTAGTAATGTGATTATATTATATTATACATTGTTTAGCAACGCAGTGCCTTAAATTTACTAATGCTCTAGAATATGCCGGTAAATTGATTCTATCACGGATATCCTTATTAGTGAATCGTTCTCACGAAGGCACTCCAATTGTTGTCCACGTTATAGTTCATTCAGGTACCAATTTGGATAATTAGATCTATAATCATAGCAGCCAAAAACCGTCCACTGTTAAGACATAAACCTCTACAAGAAAGGGATCCCCCCTTCTTGTAGAGGTTTATGTCACCCCTAATTGCCGCGATGAGCAAGCGTACCGGATACTAGATGAGGTACTGTCTTAATCTTCCAGTGCCGCTAGATGTGACTATATTTTAATTAATTAATGTTATTGTTTAGACCACAGTCTAACACATACCGCATGTGAGCGGATTTGCTTAAGCCGAGCGTACGGAGAAATTGAAGATTATTGTTACTGAAATGCATTCACTGCAGTTATGTTCCAATCGGCGACCATTCGAGATCACATTGGTATACATATTTTCAATGTACATAAACTCAAACAGCTGTGAGGTATCGGCAGAGTAAAATAGTACTTCTCTCTGTACCAGGAGTCGTGAGAGGCGATTCAGGAACCAGAACTGACAGAGAGCGGTATATCCATGCGAAACAGTGTAGTTTAAATACATACGCTAGGATGGGTGTTCTGCAATAGCCAACACGCGGGCTCAACTCATTATGAGCCAAATCACCCTTTTCTTGGGAAGGCCTATGTCCAACAGTGGACTCCCAATGGCTGATATGATGATGACATAAACTTGGGGTCGATGGCGTATTTGGCAGTGTCTTTATATCGCTCTAAGATCTCAGCACAAAATAACTCTCGGAAAAATTCGACATGTCCACTAAGGTCTTGTTAGCACAATGTTAATACAGTCCCCCGGTATGGAAAAGATACAGGGTTGAATGCCGTCTGACAACTCTAAATATTTTTTTTTAGTAAATACCAGTATTTCTATATTTTGCGTCCAGGGTCATTGATTTCTTCCCCGTACCAACATTTATATATATTATTATCTATTTATACATAAGGAGAAACTAGGACTGACATATCAATGCAGGGCCTAAACTATAAGGGTTAGGAACGTTAATTTTGCTTAAGGGTTCCTTTTATAACGTAGAGGAGCATTAAAAAAGGATTATTGACAATTCTACCTATAAGCAGTAAAATGAAAATTTTGTATGAAACTATACTTTTATTGGAGTTATTCGAATGGAATTCATTATTAAGGTTCTTTATTGAAAGTCATGAAAAGCCGCACGGTGACCGAAACGTCGTCCAAAAACTGTGAAAATGCGTTTTAAATAAAATATACATAAATTCCCACATAATCTCCTACATTGACCTGACTCCGAGATAAGTCGCTTACAGCACTTGTGTTACGGACATCAGACAGAGAAATCGCAAATATATAACTTCAATACATGTTAAATATATGCATTTAAGTAAACGAAACAAACATAAATAACATCGTATAAATATTTGAGCGGAATCGAACCCGAATCGATGGATTTTTAATTATCATTCGTTAAAAGAGTAGTTTTAACTACCATCTCTGTTTTGGTAATTCAATCGCCTCTTAGGATTACTGGTACAGTCGGAGGTACTATTTTTATCAGCCGGTACCACACTCACTTAGAGAGTATTAATACTAAATAATAAAACTATTGACGAACACTAGCTTTATGCATACGTTTTCTCTAGATATTTAATCTATCTTTGATTACGAATAACTTTCCTGGTGATTTTATATTCTAACATATAAATGTTTCCCGTGCAGACGTTTATTGATGGATTAAAGAAACCCATTCGAACCATTAAATAAAACATGTCAATGTAAACTTATCTTTATGTATAAAAATTATGTGTTTCGGTGTTTGTGAATGAATTTTGAAATTAAGTTTCAAAATTCATTTACAAACTCAAGAAACGAGTTTAATAAAATATAAGCAAATAACTAAAGCTATTTATATATTATAAGACCAGGTTGATAAACAAGCATACAGTTCGCGTGATAGTAAGCGTCATTGCAGCCTAAAGAGGCTCGTAATATCACAAGGGTATCACTAACGCGTTGCCAACTTTGTGACTTAAAGATGTTATGCCATTACCCTATAATTTCACTGACTCACTCACCCTTCATACCGGAACTCAGCAATACTATTTGGCGGTATAAATATGTGAGGGAGGTTACAACGCAGAAGTTCTTTGAATGAGGTATGTAATTTTTTTCGTGTAGTCTTACGGAAACGGAACCTACAAGCAGGAACCTACCTCGTAACAACAAGTAAGTATAGCATTTAAAAATGCTTATTAACCAACACGTGAACCCAACAGCGGGCTATAAGTCACAGTTTGAGAAACATCGACATCATAGCGGGCCGGCTAAGTCAGTAATTCGAATTGAATTATCCCACTAAATCCCCCATTATCTACTTGAGGTTGAACCCTTAAGATCATGGTGAAGGTCCCACTTAGGAATGCGTCCTCTCATTGCCAATTGACAATTGTGACATCCCTCTGAGTTTCGAGGTGATTCATGACATAATATTGGTCTAAAGGAATTCGGGAGTAAAGTGCTCCTGATTAAGGATGAACGAACTCGGGACGACGACTTGGTATATTTGTATTTGTACAATACAAGCGGCAGCCCATGACTTTGTCTGCTAAAATATCTATAACGGCTATTACCTACTAATATTCTACCCGTGGTTCTTCCCGGCTACGCAAACACGTCAGACATTTTATGGGATCCTAATTAGCTGCGAAATACCGGTAGATTAATTCAGATTCCGTGATAAGTCACTTAAAACAACAGAGGATACTCACATATAATACTTAAATACATCCATTTTCCACACAGAATAAACATAAATATCGTCACATAAATATTTGTCCTGGCGACAAGACAGGACCACTATCGTCTGCTTCATCGGGCCGGTCAAATAGAGGAATATACTATTCCTCTATTGTACCGTGTAGAAAATGAGTATACCGCCATCTGTCGGTTTCGGTGCCACCACCATCGCCTTTTAAGACATCTGGTACAGTGGTGCAAAACTATTATTTTACCGCCGGTACCACACGGATCAAGCACAGCTACTGCTAATATCTCCGTTAACTTACGGTACCGTATTATTCCAGATAAAAATATATATCTGTGGCAAATTTTCATACAGATCCAATAGGTAGCTCTAGCGTGAAAGAGTTACAAACATCCATACAGAAATTCATACTTTTAGTGGTAACAAATATAGTGGAAGAAGCAGTGCCCTGCGGTTTTACACGCATTAAATTGTAGAACTTTCATACTAATTTTGCACCCTTTTTTAACCCCGTTAAGAGATGATGTTGGAAATTTTTTTTTACATGTATTTCATGATCTTTAATGAAGAACCTTTATACTGAATTACATTCGAATAATTGCAAAAACAGCAGTTTCATACTTTACCACCCCTTTAGAGGGTGGATTTTCAAAAATCCTTTCACAGTGCTCTCCTACGTTATAAAAGGAACCCGTGTGCAAAATATCAAGTTTCGAACCTTCATAGTTTAGGCCCTACGTTGATGTGTCAGTCAGTCATTCCATCAGTCAGTCATTCCATCAGTCAGCTTTTCCTTTGATACATATAGGTTATGGTGGTGAACACTTATTGGTACAAAGAACATTTGTGCAAACATTATTGAATGAAGATTAACTGTTGTTCTTTAAAACCACCACCATCACTAAACACCACATGTCGCTTCTTTGTGTTCACGTCTCTATTTACTTTTCTCACATTCTTTGATTATGAATAATTGATAAATGGCTAACCCATATATTTATTTTGTTCTAAAATTATTATAATAATAAATAATTTATTGTACACCAAATATCAAAATACATGAAAAAAACAGTTGCTATAAAGTAAAATGGGCGGCCTAATCGCAAATAGCAATTTCTTTCTGGCAACCTTTGGATGGAAAGGCTAAATGAGAGAAAGAGGTAGTAAGAGATGTCAATAAGAACAATAGAAAAAAAAATTAAATATATATAATATAAATAGATTGTATTTAAAGAAATATAATTATTTAATAAATATATCTCTATTACAAAAATAACCTATATATCTATACATATAAATGAAATTGGAGTCTGTAATATGAAAATAACTGCTTTCTGCTATATACAGTATACATATCAAAATATATGCTTTCACAATTTTTGTCTATCTGTCTGTCTGTTTGTTCCAGCTAAGCTTTGGAACGGCTGGATTTATTTAGACGGAACTTTTACTGGCAGATAGCTTATGTAATGAGAAGTAACTTGGGTTATATAACATCACGCTATGACTAATTGGAGAGAGATGAGAGAGTATATAAAAATGGTAAAAACTTGAGTAGAATATGCTACCCAAAGTCACTACTCCACGCGGGCAAAGTCGCGAGCACAGCTTATAACAAATAAATTCACATAGCATCTAACTCATAGACCTGACTCTGAGATAAGTCGCTTAAAGCACTTGTAATACGGACCACTGAAAAAGCACAAATTTAATACTTAAATACATATTAAATATTCAAATACAGAACACACGTAATCAAGACAAATAACATATGAAATTATTGTCCAATGTGGGAATCGTACCCACGACCTTTAAACGTACAAGATAAGATCACTACTATCTGTACTATTAGGCCTGTTAATTTGTGTATTGTATTTTAAAACTTGATTTTAATAAATAAATATTGTATTTCCTAAAAGCTTATAGATGATTGTGGCAACTCGTGGATGGCAATTTTTCGTTTCGATTACCGGCGCTGAATCTTACAGTTGTATATTATTGTCATTAGAGGTACCGGCAGAGTAGAATAATACCTCACCCTGTACTAGGTGTCGTAAGAGGCGACTAAGGTACCAGGACCGACAGTATACAAGGGCAAACGTGTTGGCAATCACAGACCACAGCCTAGGTGACGAGAATGCTCCCGCCAATACTCACCTTGTAGTATTTAAGCTCCGCTGTTTCGGATGGATATACCGCCACCTGTCAGTTCTAGCAATTTAGTCGCCTCTTAAACTTCGTACAGAGAGAGGTACTATTCTACAGCGCCAGTACCCCACGGCCACATAAATACATTACTTAAAAACATATCCCAAAAGGGCCCAACTCCGTTTATCTTGGGGCGGCTGATCCAGCAGTGGACTTCGAATTGGCTGACTGAATAAATAATTTGAGAACCACATGCAGATATCCGTATAGAAACACAGGTGTTCTAATACTCCTACTTATTACAAGGATCCTAACAAAAAATCCACATCTTAAATCATTTACAACCTCATGATCTGTCATTAAATAATAAAAACTGCTTTATCTATAATCAAAATAAATTTACGACCAAAACCCGCTAAGCGATAATCATCTTTATAACCTATTTTTTAAAGTGTATTTTCGCTTCACTCCAAACGGTAAGTTATAATTTTATGTCTCAATTTTCGTTATCATTTTGTTGTTACTAACTATAAATTTAATTTCATAAGTTATTATGTGTGAATTTTCAATTTAAATTTCGATCAATGCTACGCCATTTTGGTAATACCCATATAATTTATGAAGGAGGTTTAAATTTATCACTATATGTACTCGCTAACCGCCTGACTTTGTCCACGTACACTACATTTTTTATATTTACACACAACATCTCATATATTGACTCGACTCCGTGGTGAGTCGCTTAAAGTACTTTTGTCACGGACGCCAGATACCAAAGAAATCATGAATATACAACTTATATACACATATTTATCACCCAGCAACAGAAAAAACATAAATATCATCATATAAATATTCCCATGTGTGGGAATCGAGCCCACGACCCTTGGCGCACAAGATAGGAACACTACCATCTTAGAGCACTTGTGTTACAGATATTAGACAACAGAGGAATCACAAATATAAAATTTAAATACATACTTTTTACACCCAAACGCAGAATAAAATATCATCACATAAAAGTTTCGTTCTGGCTGAGGATCGTCGCTACGACCCTTGGCGCATAAGACAGGTTATGTGTTGGACCCGATAGTGCATTCGGTAGTGTTCTATCTTGTGCGTATAGGGATGACGATCCATTCCCACGACAAATATTGGTATTGATGAATATGTGCCTGATGATGATGTTTGTGCTGGACTGAGGGCTAATTATCATCATACCAACCATTGAAAGTCCACTGCTGGACATAGGCCTCTCCAAGAAAGGAGGTTTTTTGTCTATAATTGCCGAGCTGGGCAATCGCAGAGCGCGGCTTCGCGACGGGGATGCTGCTGCCCATCCCCGCCATGTGCATTTCATTCTGGATGGATAAACCGCCACCTGTCGATTCTGGTACCTTAGTCGCCTCTTACGTCACCTGGTGCTGTGGGAGGTACTATTAATATATGACGGTACCTCACGGCAAAGCAAGCGCTAATATTTAAGTATTATATTTGTGATTCCTCTGCTTTCTGATGTCCATAACACAAAGTTTTAAGTGACTTATCTCGGAGTCAAATTGTAAATTTGTATATATATAGATAAAGTATTTCGTGGTATACTCGAGTATAGTAGGTATACTCGAGTAGATTCAAATATTATTTAGAAAAGATTTATTATAAATTATAATTTTATTAATGTATTCGTTGGCACCGGTAGAATGATTTGACAGGCACAATGGCGTAGATGATGATCCATGTTGTGCACCACGTGGGTTCAATTCCCACCCAAGGCAGATGTTGTGGTTCTTCTGTCTCGGTACTAAATATATGTGTTTAAGTACTTTAAAAAACACAAGTGCTTCAAGCGACTTAACGCGGAGTCAGGTCAGTGTTTGAGATGTGTTTAGTATATTATTTATTGAATATTTTTACATTTTGCATCTGTATCGTTGTTAGCTGTCGCTTGTTAGCTGTTTGTTTTCAATCTGCTCCAAAATTCGCTAATATATGTATTTCGTATTGATATTCATAAATAGCCATGAAATATTCTGTTTCCTAAATAAAACAAAAATTAATAACAATTATCATCCTCATCAGCAGGAATGCCAAACAGATTCCACTATCTAATATTCCGTGTGAGAAAGCCTTCCCGATATTTATAACGGATCTATAAAATATTTATTATAGATACAAATCTGTTGATAACAACCTTGAGAACCTTTTACTTCACTAACTGTAGGTAGTATTAAATTTATGACTCCGAAATTACTATTGGATAGGTAATTACTATATCTACGACTTTGTGGGTAGAAACACGACGGCGTCGACTTCGAAGCCCGTTGTAAGAAGTCGCGACTGATTTATATATATATTTTTTATATCACTATATAGTCCACAAATAAGCATATGTCATATTTGTAATCATACATCAATCATACATATTTGTAACACGCATACACGAAACAAATACAAATATCATCATAAGGTTTGTCCTGAGTGGGAATCGAACCACGACCATTAGTAAACTAATAGCAAATTCAAAAGTTAGAAGTATATTAAAGTTTATTGACGCAGACTGTAGTGATTCTACTTTGTGCGCTAAATGTCGTAGGTTCGAACCCCGAATACAAATATTTAAACGATAAATACGTAAACCGTACTGGAGTCGAGTGGTACCGGTAGACTTAAATAGTACTTCCCCTGTAGGTGTAAGTGGAGACTGAGGTACCGAACTTCTTTTAATCTCACGAAAGTTCCCGAAGGACGCGATATAAAGGGACCACCAACAATTGAGGAATCGCAAGCATATACTGTATATGTATGTATGTAGAGGTTTAATATATATATATTATATTATATATTATATTGTGAAACTCGGTCGGTATATATAAAAGGAGAACTAACTGATTAAACTGACTGACATATCAACGCAGGGTCTAAACTATGAAGGTTAGAAACATGAATTTATTTATTTATTTAGAAATTTTGCACTAGGGTTACTTTTTAACATTGAAGAGCACCCATAAACAATTACAAGAATTCATCCCCTAAGAGGGTAAAAAGGGGTGTAAAGTTGTAATAAAGCTATGTCGTTCATGAAGTTTAAGAAAAAATAGTGTAAAGTTTCTTCATTAAGCAATGGAACACGTGTGAATTATTTTTTAGTAAATTATCCCTTAAGATGGTCGAAGGGGTGGAAATTATTATAATTTCACAATTTACCACTTGTAAAACCACAGGGCACTGCTAGAAGAGTATAAATAATGAGCCACTCTGTCGTTATTTCGTTTAACGAGAACGATCGTGTTTTAAGGGTCACTGAAATGTCATATTTACCCAGTAATTTAGTTGCCTCTCTAACGCTTCAAACCGGAGAACAGCAACGCGAACAATGTTATTTGGCGGTAGATATAGGTGTCAATCGCTGAGGACCTTTATAAATGGTCCTCCTCTTACCTTACCTCTTCTTTTTAAATATGATTATTTATTAAAAGTTTTAATTTGGCTAAATAAATACAGGTTAATAATAAAACCTTCGTGCTACGGTCTTTGTACGGAATGAACTTGCTAGTAGATTATAAAAGTGAAATAAAATTATTATAATCGTTTTTTTTTGATAACCTAACACAATTTAAATGACTAAACTAAATCCGCATTATTTTTCTTTCGAAATCCAATGATAGTAGGCGTACATACCTCTAAGAACAGCTCAATCAAATACAATTCAATACGCCACAAACAAGGTCGAACAACACTGAAGACACTCCAAATTTAAATTTAAAAAAAAAGTATTAAATCACCACCACAGATTATGTAATACTCACAAGAAAGCGGCAACTAGAATGAGTCAGCGACACGTTTGAAAAAAAAGATGGCGGACTGTTAAAAAAGAAGTAAGAAATACCAGGTGTCGCTTGAAGGACGCTGGCAATGAAAGTACTTGTGGTTTTTGACAAGTTAGAGATCCGTAAGATTAGATACATTTGTCATTATACTTGCCAATCACTGGAATGAGATGGACGCACTTGATTGCAGGTATGTCGTTTAAAATTATCTTATTATATTTAAAACTGGCTGCCGGCTCTAATTTTATCATGTTGATTCCAATACTTTAGGATTTTAGACACGTTCCTGGGTCTCTAACCTTTTAACCTAGCTGTATACAAACATTGGGTAATACAACATTTCTATACAAAAATCCTAATGATCTCGTACAAACTCGGTTCTGACAATTACAAAAACAATAGAAAAAGAGTCCAGTGTTGTGCAGTCATTTTAGAGTGATAAGCACATACATTTCTAATGAGTTAAGTTTTTTTTACATACATAAATACAACACGCCTGTTGCCCGTCGGAGTAGGCAGGGACTCTTTCATACACGCTCGTTTATTATAGGTACTTCTGACCTGGCCCTTTTTTATTTCCTCTTCTAACTGCTAAAGATATATATATATGTTTAGACTTTTTTGTTTTATTAGACCAGGTCGACAAACAAGCCTATAGTCCGCGTAATAGTAAGCGTCACTGCAGCCTATATCCGCTCGTAATATCAATATGGTATCACTAGCGGATATGCGAACACTGCTATATACTTGTGTGAGAGTGAGGTAACAATGCAGACGACCTTTACATGCTATCCTTTTCATCATCATACCAGCTATTAGGAGTCTACTGCTGGACATAAGCCTCTTCAAGATAGGAGGTATTTTACCCATAATTACTGCGCTGGGCAAGAGTGTTGGCAATCGAAAAGCGCAGCTTTCGCGACGGGGGTGCTGCTGCCCATTCCCGCCCAGTGCATATGAGATGCAATGTTTAGGATGGATATACCGTATTCTGTCGGTCCTTAGTAGCCTCTTAGGTACTATTACGTAGGGGTACTATTCTACTCTGCTGGTAATTCACGTCTTCTAGCCTTTTCACTCAAATGTATTTAAAATCAGAACAAACATTGACCATTTATCGTTACGCTGGCCAACTGTGTAACAATTGAGAAGCGTGACAACTTTTTGTTGCAATTAAGCTACAGTTTCTTATAGTATATCAATAGTTGTTTCCGTTAGCATATTTGACAGTTGACAGAGAGAGGTACTATTGTAATAATCTAGTACCCCACGGCTAGCGACTCGCGGCGTTTTCGCGGCCGTTTAGAGTCTACTAGCTCGTTTACTAATCGTAACAAAAATGCATATTATCTATTTGTTGTGTGCATTGAAATATACTGAATAATATCATCATACAAGTCATTAGAAATCCACAGCTGGTCATAGACCTCCTTTAAAAAGGGGGAATTTTGCCCATAATTGCTGTGCTGGGCAAGCGAAGGGATGCTGCTGCCCAACCCAACCATGTGCATTTGAGCTACACTGCCTTAGACTTGACTCTTAGAACATCTGGTATAGGTGGAAGTACCATTCTACTCTGCCAACACCTTACAGTCTCAAGGAATAATATAAAAGATAATATTGACTAAAATGAAAAGACTTATCTTGAACCTGCATCTTTCTTGTCTAATATTGTGATCGACTTCATTTTTAGTTAATTTGCAAACCATTCTATGAGAATAAACCACTTTGAATCTAAATTTGCAAATACACGTTTCAAAAGAACTTCCTCTCAGTTCCAAATATGAAACGAGCTCCTTGCAAAGTGTAACCAAAGAAACTTCTCTTTAAAGGCCAATTTACTTCCAATAAGGAAGTAATTAAAGAGATTTCATCTTTATCTTTGTTCGACTATAGACCATGATAGTCGCTTATCCGCTTATCGCAATGCAGAAAGACAAACGACCGTATAATCTATAACTTCTATACTTCCGGCAGAGTAGAATTGTATCGTGGCGCTCTCCCAAAACAGCGTAGCTCAAAAGCTACAGGGTGGGGATGGGCAGCAGCATTCCCATTACAAAAATACGCTTTACGAATGAGCGGATATGGATAAACGATCTTCAATAATGTCTTCTTGGGAAGGCCTATGCCCAACAGTGGGCTAGCTAATGTAATGAAGGACTAAAAGTAGACTTCATATAAAGGTAATTTATCTCTCTCTCTCTATTACTTCCGTCACCTATCTCTACTGCTAAACAGCAGTGTATTGCCATGTTTTGGTTTGAAGGATGAGAGACGATGTGAAATTATTAAACAAATGTATTATAATATCACAAGGTTGAAAACGCGTTAGTGATATCTTTGTGATGGCAAGAACTAAGTATAATTTTATCCAACTAGCAACAAGCTTCCACTGAATACCAGGCTATTATATATATATATATATATATATATATATATGTATATATAATTACATTTTAACGGGCTTTAAAAAATCTTACTGCTCTGAGGACCTCTTATTAAAAACAGATTTGCATGCGATCGTTTACAGATATAATTTTCGGAAATGCTCGTTTCTCAGACCGAAAATTATATAGACAACGCAATAAATATAAAAGCATAGGATGAAAAATTACAAGATTATGTGAATTATTTCTTTGGTTTAATTGTGAAATGAAAAATTTTATACAAAAAAAAAGGTACTATTCTTCTCCGGCCGTGAGGTACCGGCGAAGTAGAAAAGTAGCTACCTCTGTACTAGGTGTCGTAAGTGGCGACTAAGGTACCAGAACCGACAGGTGGCGGTATCATGAGAGACAATGTAGCTGAAACGCATAGGGTGGGGATGGGTCATCCACGTCGTGAAAGCTGCGCTCTGCGATTGCTAACACGCTTGCGCAGCACGGCAATTATAGGCAAAGTTCCCCCTTTCATGGATAGGCTTTTGTCCAGCAGTGGACTTTCAATTGCTGTAATGATGATGACATTAAAGAATATATTTACTTTAAAATATTTACTTGAAAATAGATACATAAAGCGGGTTTTGAATCTGATTCATTACCATATTATTATCATTATGTTTCTTTTCAGTGCAATCTCAAGGAATTGCGAAGATGCAGGTTCGAGTCCCGCCTGAAACTAAACACATTTTTCTTCATAGTATATATTTTCGTTAGGTTTTAAAATTAACAAATTCACATTGTTAAATGTAGCAAGGATGTAAAATCGCTTTGCCATTTAAAATGCTATCAGTAAGCTTCATACAAGTGTAACCAAGAAATAGATCGGACTTATCAATTTTTTACGGATACCATTGCATTTAATAACGATAAATATATAAATTACTAAGCCCTGAAATTAAGCTTCAATCAAATAAAATGACTAGAATACTAAATTAAATTAAAATCCATATAAATACATAATGGGCCCGATTTCGCAGATGTTTGTGATCCTATCTCATGCGCTGAGAGTCGTGGGATCCCAGGACAAATATTTATATCACGATATTTGTGTTTGTTCTGTGTCTGGGTGTTATAAAATATTTTTATTTTATGTATCATATTTGTGATTCTTCTGTTGTCTGATGTCCGTAATACAAATGCTTTAAGTGACTTACCTCGGTGTCAGGTGAATGTACAAGAGGTTATATGAATAAATCAAATAACAAAAAATATAGAACCATGGGGTACCGTTAGAGCATATCTATTTAACAGTATTCCTATGAAAGGTGCTCTTCCGAAACGGCGTAGCTCTAAAACAACAGGGCGGGGTTAGACAGCATTCCTATTGCAAAACTACGCTTTACTAGTGACCGGATATAGGTAAACAATCTTGCATGTTGTTATCTTGGGGAGGCCTCTGTTCAACAGTGACTTTCCTACATTTAATGCAATAAAAAAGGAATCTAGAAGTAGACCTTATATTAAAGTCACTGTTATCTCACACACACCTATCTACCGGAAAACAGAAATGTTGGCAAGGTTATATTTCAGTCTGAACGGCGATGAAGAGGCAGTGAAATTACTAAATTATGTGGCAATCTTCAAGTCACAATATTGGTAACGCGCTAGTGATATCCTTGTGATATAACGAGTGTATATAGGCTGCTAACGCTTACTATCACGCGTACTTTATGTTTGTTTGTCAACTTAGTCTTAGTGAGGTATTTAAAGAAGTTTTGTTTTATAAGTAAAGCGCTGCCTATCTTTTGGATGTAGGGTATTGACGGGCCGGATAATCCTATGTTGTGTTTTTGATCCCCACCCAGAAATATTAATATTATGAATATCTGTGTTTTTTCTGTGTCTGGGTGTTATATATATATATATCTAAATACATACAACATTGTCTAATGTCTGTAATACAAGTGCTTTATATTAATTATTTATTTATTTATTTTTATATACGGAACCACAAAGCATACCAAGAAACCTTACCGAGGGTAATATTAGCAAAAAACACGATAAAAGCATTTCTTTTATGCGCAATACTTTTGCCAGCAAAAAGTTAACAGATGTGTTTGTGAAATGACGAAAACCACGAGAACCGGTTTTAGAAGTTTACGCGCGAGAAATATGTAAGTTTGTATGTTTGTACGTGTTCGATGAACCCAAGGTTTATTGTAAAGAATCGATTCAGCTTATAAGTCTGGAAGCATTTTTTTAAAAGCCTATAAAAAAGGTGACGTAAAGTACTGGCAGAGTAGAATAGTATCTCCTATACCAGGTGTCGTAAGAGGTGTCTAAGGTACTGAAACCGACAGAGGTATATCCATCCGAAACGGTGTAGCTTTAAATAGATAAGGTAGGCAGCAGAATTCTCGTCGTGAAAGCTGCGCTCTGCGATTGTCAACTCGCTTGCCCAGCGTGGCAATTATAGGAACAAACCCTCCTAGCTTATGTCCAGCAGTGGACTTCCAATAGCTGGTATTATATATATAAAATAGTATAATAGTAGTATAATATAAATATATATGAAAAGAAGCCCTTGGTACTCATAATCAAGCTGGCTGTAAGCCTGTTTACCATCATCTATGTATATATAAAAGGTACCTTACACGAGATAGACCTCCGACAAAGTTCGTTTACATTAGCACTTCGCTCTTCTTCTTAAAATTATCATTAAAATTCGTTCACTTAATAATAATATATATATTTACCCAACATCTCATACAAGAGGTAGACCTCTCATAGCGGTCGTCTTGGCACCTCAGCCCCACCTATTTCTACCGCCAAATATCAGTGTTCGCATTACTGTGTTCCGGTTTGAAGGGTGAGAGAGGCAGTGCAATTACTGGGTAAATGTGACATATTAAAATCAGTTCACAAGGTTGGAGACACGCTAGTGATACCCTTGTCATGATACGAGCTTCTATACGAGCTCGTAAGCTACGCTCAAAATAACTGTCCAACGGACCGTATGCTTGTTTGCTGACTTCAAAATATAAAAAAAAGTTTCCACTCATACATAGAAGCAAGCACACTCGTTATTAGTATTGGTAGAATCATAGAATTTGGACAGACTCCAAATGTATATTTGAGAGTCTGTACGATTTTGACAATAGCTTTGATAATGTTTTATTGAAAACGTCATCCTTATTTTCATACCAGCCGCAAAACGTCTACTGCTCGACATAAGCCTCACCAAGGAAGGGGGAATTTTGCCCGTAATTGCCGCGCTGGGCAATCGCTGATCGTAGCTTTCCCGGCGAGATGCTTCTTCCCATCCCAACCCTCTACATTTGAGCTACACTGTTTCAGATGGGCACACAGCCATCTGTAGGTTCTAGTTTAGTCCTTTCTTACAACACCTGGTACAAAAGAAGGCGGTATTCTAGAGAATTCTCTCTCTATGAATGGAGAATTGAATGTATATTTCTTGGTTTATTGGAGTATAAGCCCTAAGGATGTAAAATAGGAGTTAAAAGTTTCCATAGAAAATATTTATAATCAACTCCAATTTCTAATTAAAAATAAAATAAACAATCTAATCATTGAAAAATTCATATTTGATATTTCTTTTTTAATTTATTTTTTTTAGTAACTCAGAGCAAAACTCAGTGTCTTAAATTTATATATATATATTTTTTAATGTTTGTTAAATACCTGTGCTAAGCCGAGGCGGTATGTTAGACGTGGTTAATAAAAATGAACATAATAATCAACTTTGCTGTGAGATAAGTAGAATAGTACCTCCCACTGCACAAGGTGTCATAAGAGGCGACTATGGTACCGGAACCGACAGATGGCGGTATATCCTTCCGGAACAGTACAGCTGAAATGCAATGGGCGGGGATGGGCAGCAGAATCCCTGCCGTGAAAGCTGCACTCTGCGAACACGCCTGCCCAAATGCAATTCTGGGCAAGATTCCTCCTTTCTGGGAAAGGTCTATGTCCAGCTGTGGACTTTTAATGGATAGTATCATGATTATGATAATCAACTGAAGAGCATTCTGGATATGGATTAGCTGAATTTATATTGAATACAGATGTCGAGTATAATGTGAAATATATCCGAAATGACGGAAGCAACACCGCGGTTCGTCACTAGTAGCACGCGTAACCTTGATAATGACCTCTTTTACTTTTTGCAATAACATAACTCTTATAAAAAAAGTTTTCCTCATCGCTAAGTTGAAAAAATGGCCAATCGTGAGTCGGAATTTGTATTACAATTCTGTATTTTACAATTATTACATTTCGTAGAAATCCTATCTTGACCGCTAAGGGTCGTAGGTTCGATTCTCACACAAGTTAAACTTTTGTATGATGAATATTTGTGTTTTTTCTATGTCTGGGTGATAGTATCTAATTAAGTATAAAATTACGACTCCTCTGATTCATGTATATATGTATATATTTTTGTTTTATATAGTCAGCAAGCAAGCGTACGGCCCGCTTGATCGTAAACGTGACCACAGTTTATAGACGCTCGTGTCTGTGAACTGAAGATATAATGTTACCCTCCAAACCGAAACACGGCAATGCGAACGCTTTTGGGCGGTAGAAATAGGGGGGGGGGGGGGGGGGGGTAACGCATACGACCTCTATAAGAGGTCTACCTCTTGTTATAGGATTAAGCTTATGGATATTTAATATCCTTGTCATGTATTTCAAATGCCGACAAAGATGTATAAATCCATATAATAAAAATATATGGGCCCGATGTCGATGGTAGTAATCCTGTCTTGTGCGATAAAGGCCGTTGGTTCGATCCCCACCCACGACAAATATTTATGTGATGATATTTATGTTTGTTCTATGTCTGAGTATTAAATATGTATTTAAGTAGTATATTTGTAATTCCTCTGTTGTCTGATGTCCGTAACATAAGTGGTTTTAGAGACTTATCACGGAGTCAGGTCAATGTAAATAATTTGTTATTTTATTATTATTGTTATTTATTATTTTATATTTATTATTATATAATCACTTACCTAATGGATATATTGATGTTATTATTTTACATTTTTATTTTACTTTATTGACAATTTAAAAATGCTAGTAAAGGGCCTATTTGAATAATGATTTTTTTTTATAATATTAAGACTGACTTTGATTTCGACTTTGAACCTTCTATTGTCTCATTTAAGTAAAAATATTAAATATTAAATAAACAGCGTTTTGAAGTCGTTGACGGAGTATAATTATTATTAATAGTGAAAGCTCTCTCTATCTCGGAGTCAGGTCGATGTATGGCAAGTTATGTGAATTTACTATTTATTTATTGAATGTCGTGTAAATTTGTTAACGGAACCCAAACAAGTGATTTAGTCGATGCGTGCGTAATGATACGGATTTTTGTTCTTAGAATATTTATTACGATCTCATTTAGTATAAAAAAGTACGTATCTCCAAGTCACGTTCGCTGATGACACAGAAACTGATGACATAATTGATGTCAGTATAAAAAGTTGGGAATTATCGCGAGTTTTTATGTGACTTTTTATACATCTATTATGAACGAATTTAACATACAAAATGGCTGAATGAACCTTCTTGCGCAGACAGATGGGCGACAATTTTTTATCAACACTTACGTGTGTGTTAACACACGCAAAATTTCATTTATTCAATTACCATTACCAAATAAGTTCAACTGTTTCATAAGGTAGACCTCATACAAAAAGTCAACTGCATTGGTTCCTCATTCTTACCTATTTCAACCGGCAAATAGCAGTGTACGCATTGCTGTGGTCCGGTCTGAAGGGTCAGAGATGACATCATGTCCTCAAGTCACAAATTTAGCTACGCGTTTGTGATATCCATGTGATATTACGACCGTTTATAGGCTGCAGTGACGTTTACTATCTCGCGTCGCGTCGTTGTCGACTTAGTCAAAACTTAGACTAAAAAAGACATTATTTGTTGTTCAAGGTATGGAGAGGACAATGGATGACTTGAAGATGATATGATGACTTCATAAGTTTTATAAATACGCAAAACATCGCTTTAATTGACCTGACTCCGAGATAAGTCACTTAAAACAACTGAGTTCAAGGGTGGAATCACAAATATATAAGTATCTAGGTGGGCCCGATTGCACATATGGTAGTGATCATATCTTATGCGCCAGGGATCTTCACTTCACTTCAATCCCTAGGACTAATATTTGTGCTTGTCTTGTGTCTGGGTGTTAAATATATGTATTTAAATATTGTGATTTATCTGTTGTAACAAAAAAATGAGTGCTTTAAGCAACTTACAACTGAGTCAGTTCCATGTTGTGTGAAAATAGCTTAAATACATATTTTACACCCATAAACAGAACAAATTAAACACTCATGATACTAATGTTTGTGGGTGGGGATCGAACCCAAGCAAATTAGCGCATGGGATAGGATCACCACTCATCATCAGGCCCGTAGATTGATGATGATTGCTTAAGGAAGATACTTAAAATAAGTCCAACCTTTACTCGTCGATTGTTCTCCAATAGCAAATATAAATTAAGAAGAATGGATTACCTAGAACAAAAAACATCAAATTAAATTCGAACAAAACAGCTGTGAGCTTGATTGTCAGAGTCGGAGGCATTCCCGGAATGAGTTGTTAGTTTTCTAGTAATCAAAATAGCTTGTTAGTACTGTTAATAATTTTTTAAATTATAAATATTTCACACGACGTCATGTTCATTGACATGACATGACAGTTCGAGATCAGTAGATTGAAGCTGTTACGCATACCAGCCAACAGAAGAATCACAACTATAATTCTCAAATACATATAAATAACACCCAGACATAGAACAAATACAAATATTTATTATAAAAATGTTTTTCCTGGGTGGAGATCAAACCCACGACCTTTGGCGCTCAGGATAGGATCTACCATCTGCCCCATCGGTTCCGTCAAATTATCAAGTAAGTTGTAATTGCCGCAAGGTAATCAAAACGTAATAAATAATGTAAAAAGTTAAAAAAACTGCGTTTCAAAGCCGTTAATTGAGTATATTTATTTCTAGCATTTACCGCGACTTCGTCCGCGTGAATTATAAATTTTGGGGGTTTAGTAGCCTTCCTCGATAAATGAACTACCCAACACTGAATGTTTTTTTTAATCGAACCAGCGGTTCTTTAGATTAGTGCTTTTAAATAAACAAACAAACTTTTTGGCTCTATAATATTAGTATAGAGGAACTTGAAATATTGGAAAACATAAAACATTATGCTAGTATTGAGAATGTACACGACATTTGACGCCAAAACTACCGTCCAATAGCGCCCATAGTAGTGACCCTATATTGTGCGCCAAAAGTTGTGGGTTCGATTCCCACCCAGGAAAAATATTTATATGATGATTATTTGTATTTGTTCTGTGTCTAGGTATTATTTATATGTATGTAAGTATTATATTTGTAATACCTCTTATGTCTGATATCCGTAACACAAGTGCTTAAAGCCCTTCTTTAATCTTGGAGTTAGATCAACGTCTGAGATGTCGTGTGGAATTATTAATATAAAAATAGCGTTGTAAGAGGTTAAAAGGTAGATAAGAATTTGTATGGAAGAAAAGTAATTTTTAGAGCTAGAAACTAGATGCTTAAGCTGAAGATGCCTATCTCCAGCAGTAGACTTTCTTCAGCTATGATTTGGTCACGAGCGTGCTCAAG
This sequence comes from Heortia vitessoides, assembly GCA_020976665.1. Lineage (NCBI taxonomy): Eukaryota > Metazoa > Arthropoda > Insecta > Lepidoptera > Crambidae > Heortia > Heortia vitessoides. The sequence continues at coordinate 9,844,214 of JACJUM010002842.1, forward strand.
CTACTGCTTATTTCGCAGACCGTTCGCCATATCCTAGTAAAAAAAAACTGAACTAGAACAATGAAGACACGTCGCAGTTGCTACATGACATCACTATGTAAATTTTGCCCCTGATAAGCCAGCTGCGCAGGCGCAAATCTCATTTTGGGACACATTTCAACGGGAAAATAGTAGGGTGCATAATATATTGCTATTTGGCCTCGTTGGCGTGATCGCGTTGGGTCTGGATGTGGCAAGTTCGATTCCTGTCAGAGCAAGTTTAAACTTATTTGCAAACCTAGTTTTTGAAAATTATTTTTTACTATACTCTTTTCGTTCATAAGAACTCATCATATCAGCCATTGGAAGTCCACTGCTGAACATAGGCCTCCTCAAGAAAAGGTACATTTCCGCGGCAACTACGGGCAAAATCGCAGAGCGCAGTTTTCGCGGCGTGTATGCTGTTGCCCATCCCCGCCCTAAGCTACACTGTTGGATACGGATGGATATACCGCTATCTGTCGGTTCTAGAACCGTAATCGCCTCTTAAGACATCTGATACAGGGGAGGTACTATTTCACGCTGCCACTATCTCACGGACAATTTTTAACGAAATACAGAATAAGTATTAATTAGTCATCATAATAATGATCATATCAGTCGTAAGACGTCCACTGCTGGACATGATCTCCCCAAGTAATCTCCAAAAGGACCGGTTGTATACGGTCTGTGTCCATCACAATCTGATTAAGTTGTCTTTATTCTTTATTAAATACACTCTAGCGACCACGAGACAGTAAGCAATTTTAATCTTGTGATGATATTATTCCACATTGCACCCTTAAAACCGGAACACAGCAATGCGAACACTGCCATTGGCGGTTAGGTCTAGGTAAGAGTGAAGACCAATGCAGCCGACCTTCGCATAAGGTTTATCTCATGAAAGAATTAAAGTCTCTTTTGTAAACCATTACGGCGTTTATGGATGCATGGACAAGTAAGTGGACTCATTGTTACAAAGACTTTTTGCATGTTCCTCAGGCAACAGTACGGAGTATATTCCACAATAAATTGCCAGCAACCACAAAAACTTATCGCTCTTCCTGAAGAAGCAGGAGATAGGAAACAAAGGCATCCCGAAGAATAGGGCAAATTGCCCATGATTGCTGCACTGGTTTAGCATGGTGGCAAGCACAAAATAAGTGATTCTGCCCAATCCAGCCCTTTTGCATTTGAGCATTGATACCTCCATCCTATTTTGCGACACTTGGTACAAGGGGGTACTGTTATATACTGCCGGTACCACATTAATATTACGAGTTTATCATATCAGCTATGCCTCTACATTAATGTTCCAACATTTGTAACTGTGATTTGGGAGCGTCGATTATTATTTATTTATTCTTTGCACGTGATTCGGCTATCACACTTTGGTTTTCTGACACAGTATAGGCAAAGACAGACATTCTGTTTCTACTCTATAGATTTCATCATATCAGCCATTGGAAGTTTACTATTGGATTTAGGTCTCTCAAAGAAAGGAGAAATTTTGCCATTAACCGCTGCGCTGGGCAAGCGTGTTGGCAATCACAGAGCGTAGCTTCGTGACGGGAATGTTGCTGCCCATCGTCGCGCAGTACAATTGAGCTACACTGTTTAGGATGGATATACCACCATCTGTCGGTTCCGATACCTCAGTCACATTTCAACGTGCTTCAATAGTCAATCGTTCACTGCCCAAGCTATTTAGCTTTAGAACTTGCACCTTCTCTTATTAAGGCAAGCGTGGTCTATAACAGTCTTTAAACGTACATAAGCTAAAGACAGATATACTTTTAGTATATTATATATGTACATATTGGTATGTGAATGTATTTATTATATGTAACTTTGTCATATATATCTATACACCAATCTTCATCTCTCTTTTATATGTCCAACCAAAGGTTGCCTGGAAGAGATCGCTCAAAGCAATAAGGCTGCCTATTATACAATTTTAAACATAATATCCTATGTAAACATGCATACATACATCAGCCTATGTCATATCAGAGTAGTAAGAGACTGTGGATCTCCACTTGTGCCGATCTTAGCATACTTCTATACTATACTTCTCTCTCTTTCTTTACTTCCATAAGTCCTATACCAACTCCTTCATTTACTTTTGCTCTATATATTTGTGTATTTGTGTGTGTTTTCTATTTCTATCCATCTCTTCTACATGTCTAAACAATCGCTTTGTTACATTACGTTGTTGTCACAAAAATTATGTTTACAATAATTAATATATTATTATTATTACATAATTGTTACGTAAAAGATGAGAAAAGTATACATTAAGTCATATTTAGCGTAAAGACAAATACCTCAGGCTAACCTTTCTGATACATCTTTTATTTTGTTATGAAATCAGCAAACAAGCATATGGTCCGCTTGATGATAAACGTGACTGCAGCCTATAGATACTCGTGTCATCACAAAGATATCATTGGTGTGTCGCCAACATTGTAAACTGAATATACAATGTCACATTAACCCAGTAATATCACTGCCTCTGTTCCAAACACTGTTATTTGGCAGTAAAAATATGTTAGATTGACATACCATGCAGATTCTATGAGATCTACCTCAATTTAACTTATCTAAGACTTTTTCTAAGATTTAACTTATCAGAGATCCTCACACTCTTGCTCGGGGCTGCACTACCGATGATGTGTTGGTGAATGGATTCCACGCAAGCAAATCCGTGAGCGATACTCATACCATTCAGCTTATAATATATACTAGTATAAACTTTCTTTAGCTGCATGCATTCATGTATGCATCCGACGTGACGTGTCCGCGCACTTTACTTTAAAATACGAATATATAGGTCGCTCGACAACTGCATCTCAAGGGAGTATCATCTGCATGTACGTCAGTATTCACGTGGTGATTTAAGATAGAAATGGTGTCTAGGAAGCTTTGGACTTAGGCTTTTGTTGGATACAACTCCACCTATATATCAATACTAGAGTAGGCCTAATACAAAGATCGTTTGCATTGGTATTTCACTCACACCTATTTCTACCGACAAATAGCAGTGTACGAATTGCTGGAACACAGGTTTGAAGGGTTAGAGAACCATTGAAATTACTGGGTAATATGTCATAATATCTTCAAGTCACAAGGTTAGTAACGTACAAGTGATACTCCTTGGAATGTTACAAACGTCTATAGGCTGTATTCAACCTGGTCTAATTAAAAAAATGTCTGATATGCATATTTTGCCATAGCATAATTTGTTACAGAAAAAAGCTACTAACTACCTTTTCAAGAAAATTTTTAGTATTTGTGTATATATATATATATATATTTGTACATTTGTCAAAAAAAACAATGTTAACTACATAGCCCAGAAGCTTTAGTACGGTCAGGTACCGGCAGAGTAGAATAGTACCAGAACCGACAGATGGCGGTATATCCATCCGCAATAGTAGCTCAAATGCACAAGGCGCCTGCGCAGCCCGGCAATTATGTGCAGAAGTCCCCCTTTCTTGGAGTGGCCTATGTCCAGCAGTGGACTACCAATGGCTACAATGATGATAATGATGTGTCTGGTCATTAAATATGTCTTAAGTAGTACACTTGCGATTTCTCAGCTGTCTGATGCCCGTAACACAAGTGATTTTAGCGACCTATCACCGGATCAGGTCAATGTATGAGATGTTGTGGGAATGTATTTATTTATATTTACATTTCTGGACCTAAGTCCAAGCGTTCTGAGGTCACACAGTGGTATGGTATTATTCGAAAGGGTCCGTTATTTACGAGAATTCAGTTAGCATATATCAAATATACCAAAACAGGTGGGAATATATTGGATGACGACTTCAACTAGTACAAACCTACAGTTTTACCTTCTGTATGTTTGTAAAGAATAAACTTAGAAAATACCTAACGTATTATAAAATTTATTTCATATCAGTTTGTCTTTGTTCTATGCCTGGGTGTTGTTAAGTATTTTATTTGTAATTTCTCTGTTCTCTGATGTCCGTAACACAGGTGCTTTAAGCGACTCATCTCGGAGTCATTTACATGTATATGAACGTATGAATAGTAAGAAATTTAGGCATGAAAATGGGTAACACTTTTTTTTTAGGATTCTCATAAAATTTTCTATCCCGACAGCTCTTCTTGATAGAAATCTCGGTAGTGAAACTAGTTCGTGCGGAGTAGACCTGTACTTTTATACTAGGTGTCCTAAGAGAGGTGGTACCGGAACCGACAGATGGCGGTATACCTCTCCGAATGTATTTAAAGAATCTAGAGGAAGCAATTAGAGTGCTACAACATCTTGTACATTGAGATGAATCCGAGATAAGTCGCTTAAAGTATCTGTGTAATACAAACAACAGAGAAATCACTAATATAATACTGAAATACAAACAGAACACTCTTACAATAATTATTGTAAGAGTGTTCTCTTATCGTCTACGTTGGTACTTCACTCTCACTTGTGTTCCAATTTGAGGGGTGATAGAGGCAGCAAAATTACTAGGATTTACCCAGTAATTTTGACAATCTAGAAGATACCGTTTATAATGATTAAAATCGAGAATACCGTTAACAAGGTTTGCGACAAACTAGTGATATCTTTGTGATGACACTATCGTCTGCTTGTTTGCTGACATCAGAATATATAAAAAGAACTAACACATATATTCATTGTAATTATTAATTTGACTGGGTGGGGATTAAATGCATAAAAAAGTATCACTACCATCTACATTATCGAGCTCGTGTATAGATATATATATAATCGCACTTACCGATTATATATTGTACGAAGCACTATATAAGCAAGCAAGGCGGGTGACGCTCAGACACTAGGAAATTTCACAACAACTACCATTTCGCTGGACCGGGAATCGAACCCACGCTATTAAAAATCTGTGTCAACGGAGCAGTCACTGTGACCAAAATAATCGAACGGCAATTTGGCATTATTTCAAAAATAATAATTTTCTCTCGTTTATTCCTAAAGACAAAATAGATATCATAATAAGATTGACCTAAATCAATTTATAAGATAATTATAGGTTTTTAGTTAAACATTGATTTTTTTAATATTATTTATATTTTATATTAAACCAAGTTGACAAACAAGTCCTCGTGATAGTAGTAGTAGCCTATAAACGCTCGTCATATCACAAGGATATCACTACCGCGTTGACTACCCTGTGACTTGAAGATATTCATCGCATAAGCCATTAGAAGTCCACTGCTGGACATAGGCCTCCCCAAGTAAGAGGGAATTTTGCCTATAATTGCCGCGCTGGGCAAGCGTTTGGCGTGTCGCAATCGCATAGTGCAGCCTTCACGGCAGGAATGCTGTTGGCCATCCCCGTCCTATGCATTTGAGCTACACTGATTCGGATGGATATACCGCCAACTATCGGTTCTGGTACCTTAGCCACCTTTTCCAACACCAGACACAGAGGGAGATACTATTATACTCTGCCAGTACTTCACGGCATCCTGAAGATATTATGTAACATTAATTTCACTACCTCTCTCACCTTTCAAACCGGAATGCAGCATGCGAGCACAGCTATTTGGCGGTAGAAATAGGTAAGAGTGAGGTAGTCATGCAGACAACTTTTATATGAGGTCTACCTCTTGTAAGCAGTAAGTGCTTCATTTACTTTTCAAGATCTAGAAATATCATATATCTTGTATATAATAAATAAAATTGTAAGTGGAAATTTATTTATTTGGAAACTTTTCATGTCAATGATCCATTTGCCTGGGATTTTATTACTAGTGCCAATTTTCTAGGTCTCAGTTCTCAAAGGAAGCACTTTATTAAATTACCTTTTAATTAATTAGTATTCCATTTAGTTTCTCGATAAACAAGTTTTAATAAAACGAATTAAACGTTCCGTAATTTCATCGGGAACTCCATTTTGTACCTTTTATATAAAGTAAAAGGTAAAGGTGATTGACCTTTAATATATAAACGTCGCCGTCGGTACAATTCTAAGTTTATTTACCAGGTGTGTACATGGATTTGCGTGTGGTACAGGTTACAAGCGACTGTGACATTTAAAAATACGATAACAACAAAAATATTATGCGATCTTTAATCTTTCCTTTAACGTTCAATAACCAGTTAACCCCAAAAACATTAAAATGGACTCATAATACTAAAAAACGCAAAAGTGTCTGTCTGTTTGTTCTGGTTCTATCTTTACCAAATGCTGGCAGATCAAATTTACTATAGATGTGAATAGGATATTAAAAACAAAGGTTGGTGTTATTTGCCCATGGTGACTATCTATGCTATACAGGATACATAAGATAAACAAATTACTGAGTAAATATGATATTTTATCTTCAGTTCATAGGTGGCGACAGGGTTGGCGACAAGCTAGTTGTATCCTAGTGATATGACGAGCGTCTATAGGCTGCAGTGATGACTATCACGCGGACTCTATGCTTGTTTGTCGACACGTTAGTGATATCCTTTTGATGACACGGGCGTCTACAGGCTACGGTACCACTTTGCGGACTGTATTAGACTGCTGCAAATTTGCTGTAAATTACTGGGTAATTATTGCCGCGCTGGGCAAGCGTGTTAACAATCGCAGAGCGCAGCTTTCGCGACTGAGAAGCTGCTACCCATCCCCACCCTGTGATTTTGAGCTACACTGTCTTGGATGGACATACCGCTATCTGTCGGATTTGGTACCTGAGTCGCCTTATACTCTGCCACTCTCACGGCAAATAATAAATAATAATAATCACCAAATCGGCTTTGACTTGCACCAATCAAGAACTTAGAGTTAAATATAGTTAGCTTGGGAACGACTCTATTTAAATACTTACTTATTTATGTTGAAACAGTTTGATCTCAATTTATGATATTTCTTATATTTAAATGTTTTAGGTCACTATATTTTGATAGCCAGAAATAAATAAATCAGATATAAATAACGAATAAATTATCCGTGAAGTACCGGTGGAGTACCGGTGGACCTTTTTCTAGCTATGGTACTAGAACCGACAGATGGCGATATGTTCATCCAAATCTGTGCAGCTCAAATGCTCAGGTGGGGATGGGCAGCAGTATCCCCGTCGCGAGATCTGCGCTCTGCGATTGCCAACACGCTTGTCCAGCGCGGCAATTATGGGCAAAATTTTCCCATTTATTGGGGAGGCCTATTACCAACGGTGGATTTCTAATGGCTCGAGTAATGATGATGATGTCTTATTTATAAAAGTGGAAGTAAATTTAACGTCGTATTGTTGTGAAAAAATTGTCGGGTAAATTTTAATGACTTACAATTACTTAAAACATCCGACGTAACTTCAGATCCGACATCCGACACATGGGAATACATCGACTACAAAACCTATCTATCTAAGAGATCAATGTGGTATAAAAGATGATATTGTGACAACAACAGAGAAAGGAATGTTAAGATAGGACATGTAGAAAGGATGGATGAAAGTGGAATGACTGCACAAATATATAGAGCGGGAGTGAATTGAAGAGTTGGTATAAAACGACCAAGGCGAACATATCTTAACCAGGTAGGAGAGGTATTAAAGAACGGCCAGGTCAGAAGTACCAAGAAAAAACGAGCGGGTATGAAAGGACTAATGCGAGTAAGGAAAGCGAGAGAGGTATGCCAAGATCGTAACAAGTGGAGATCCATAGTCTCTGGCTATCCCGATGGGACACCGATGATGTATAGATGTATGGCTATAAAAAATCTATGTACTACATATAAAGCTGAGATAACTTTCCGGGTTCTAAATAACCTTTTAAAATATATAACTGAATGAACACATTTATCAACCATAGACTGACATGTGCCAATTATAATTGGATACTAGTTGAGATATTTATTACATAGAAAATATGTCCGTCTGCGCTGATAAGAGATAACCTTGTTAGTCTGGCTTCATACGTTGCAGATTTAGTGAAAAATGTGTGTCTCCCCAAGAAATGATTCCCCATGATTGCCGCGCTGGGCAAGCGTGTTAGCAATCGTACAGCGACAAAAATGTTACTGCCCATCCCCGCACTGCGCATCATCTGTCGGTTCTGGTATTTCAGTCACCTCTTACACCACCTTCAGGCACCTGGTACGGGGGAGGTATTATTCTACTCTGTTGGTAGCTCATGGGTATAGTTAGTACTTGGAAATAAATCGCGTCAGATATAGCGGTTTATCATAAATAAAGACGCAACTATAAAATTTTATTTATTTGATGATAAACGTGATAGTACAGCCTATACACACTCGTCTCAAAGATATCACTAGCGTGACGTCAACCTTGTGAACTGAAGATACAATGTCACATTTACCCAGTAAATTTCACTGTCTCTCTCACTCTTCAAACCGGAACACAGCAATGCCAACACTGCTATTTGGTAGTGAGAATGAGGTACCAATGCAGACGATTTGTAAGAGCTCTGCCTTTGGTAGGTATTTAAGTATAATATTTGTGATTCTTTTGTTGTCCGTCCGTAACACAAGTACCTACTTTAAGTGACTTATCACGAAGTCAGGTCGATGTATGAGATGTTATGGGAATTTATTATTAATACATACATGCAACACGCTTGTGTCCAATTGGGGTAGCTAGGGACTGGATCTTTACTTACTAAGATGGCGGTATATCTCTCTTGCTTCCTTTACTCGCATTAGTCCTTTTATATGTGTTTGTTTATTCTTGGTACGCCTGACCCAGCCTTTCTTTAATATCTTCTTACTGGTTTAGGTTTGTTTGCCTAGGTCGTCCTATACCAACTCTTCCAATCACTTCGGCTCTATATATTTGTGCAGTTATTCTCCATCGTTCCTACATGAAAAAATCACCTCAACATTCCTTTCCCTTTTGTTACAACATCATTATTTTATTAATAGTCGATCTCTTATAAACCATACAAAAATAACTGAAGTAATTATTGATCATTTGAACTATTGGTTAATTAACTAAGCTATTGGCACCGCGTCCCGGGATCGGGCAATCTCCAAGGTCACAGGTCAAAGGTGAAATGTCAAACGGTATGACAGCTCAGCCGTAGCGATGACAGATTAGTTGAACAAACGGAGATGCAACTAACCAATCGTGATAGACCGCACGCAGTCAATGAGACGCATTTGTGGACAATCGACAGGAGTCATAAGATCAAATGAATATGCAGTAGGGTTGCCATATCGCGGAATACTAGCATTGTCTATATATACAAATAAAATAGTAGCGTCTGTTTGTTATATCAAAATAACAGCATTTTATAATGGGCACATGAAATTATATACTTCACTTATATACCATCATAGGCCTCTCCAAGAAAGGAGGAATTTTGCCCATAATTACCGCGCTGGGCAAACGTGTTGGCAATCGCAGAAAGCAGCTTTTGCGACGGGGATGCGGCCCCTCCCCGCCCTGAGTATTTGAGTTGCACTGTTCCGGATGGATATATCGCCATCTGTCGGTTTTGGTACCGTAGTCGCCTCTTACAACACCTAGTGCAGTGGCAGGTTCTATTCTTCTCTGCCGGTACCTCACGGCGAGAAAGAAACGTAAAAAGTTAAATAAGCCGCGTTTTAAAGCCGTTAATAGAGAAGTTTTATTATGTGACAATTGATTATTTAAGCCCCTTTTTTCTTTATATATTGATAAACCATAAATATATATTTCTGTATAAATATCTAGTATATTTTCTCGATTAATTTACTCATATTTTATTGTAAACTTACAATTATTTACATAAAACGCGTTGAAAACCGTTAAAAATAACACTATTTTTAACGCGTATCGATATATACTCGCATAAAATACGATTTCGTTGGTTATCACTTGGTATATGACGCAGGCATAATAGTAATTTCCAAATTAAATTTAGCTTCGAATTGATAGTTGCTGAAGTTGATAGTCATTGATATTGATAGTTACCGAAATAAACCGTGCTAATTTTGAATAATCTTGCTAAAACACAATACGCCATACAATCGCAGCTGTCAGCACCAGTAGATTTTAACAAATAACTTTGATTGGGCAAGTTTGTTAGAGACAAGATAACGAACTTCCGAATTACATTAGGTTGGATATCAATTATTTTTTTTGTAGAAATATACTTAAACATATAAAACACGATGCATCTGTACAGCCAATTGTTATTAATAATAATAAATACCCACCACATCTCATACTGACTCCGTGGTAGTCACATTGATCCAACTCCATGGTTATGTCGCTTAAAGCACTTGTGTTCAGAAGCCAGACAAAAAAGGAATCACAAATATGATACTTAAATACATATTTATTTTCAATATCCAGATATATAAAAATATTTTTATATAGATATTAGTTCTGAGTGGGAATCAAACCCACGATCTTTAACGCACAAGAGAGGATCACTACCATCTACGCCAACAGGCCAGTCGATAATATAATTGAACTGTATTATGGTTAATGATTGATGGAAATTAATGGAAGAGTTGGTATAGGCCGTAATAGGCGAACATACCTTAATTAAGTTGAAATCGTTTAAAATAGGGCTAGGTTATAAGTACCAAGAATAAATAAGCGTGTATGAAAAGTCAAGTGCCAGTTAGAGAAGCAAGTAAAGTATGCCAAGTTCGTAGTAAGTGAAGATCCAGCGTTAAGATGTAGAGTGCTACATTATTAATATCATGCTAATTTGAAACCTTTATTTTACACCCTAACCTAAAGGGATGATTTTTAAAAATATATTTTGTATGAATTTTAATGAAAAACCTTATTACTGATTTCGTCTTAAATTTTTCTTCAAATTACAATTTTCTATAATTTTATATTTGTGGTACCCTACTTTATAAAAGGAAGCTCTGTGCAACATTTCAAGTTTCTTGCACTTATAGTTTAGGCCTTATGTTGATATGTCAGTAACTTGGCACCCTTTTTTCACCCCCTTAAATATTTTACACGTATTTCATGACCGTTAATGTAGAACCTTTATGCTGAATTTCATTCCAATAACTACAAAAACAACAAAGATTCATACTAATTTTGCACCCCATTTTACTTTCTTAGGTGTTGAATTATTAAAAATTCTTTGTTAGTGCTTTTCTGCGTTATAAAAGGCACCCCTGTGAAAAATTTCAAATTTCTAAGCCTTATAGTTTAGGCCGTGCGTTGATATGTCAGTCAGTCAGCTTCTTTCATATATACGAGTATATTTATTTATTTACAAATATATCTAAACTTCTTATGTAAGTTTATTAGCACGGATGTAGACATTTATATGAATTAGTGTTGCTTTATACATATTTTGCGTAAGAGATACTTTTTGAGATATATAGAATAGTTTAGCATTGTCAATGGCGCACAAGATTTGACCACTACCATCAGCGCCATAGGGCCCGTCATATAAAATTATATAGAGGGGGGTCTTATATAATTTGTGGGTACAATTTATTCTACATATCAATATGTTGACACATCAGTGGCGCGGTCATCATTTAAATTGTTAAATTTAGTATTAAAATTGTTAATGAATGACGCCGGTGAACTCCTAGCTATTGTTTAAAAACAATATTCTCGGAAACTGCGACACAGGAAATAATATGTGACGTAATCATTGTGTGGTACCGCCAGAGTAGAATAGTACCTTCGCCTGTGATAGGTGTCGTAAGAGGCGATTGAGGTACCAGAACCGTCAGGTATCCACTCGAAGCAGTGTTGCTCAAAGGCGGGCGGGGCGTGGAAGGGCAGCAGCATCCCCGTCACGAATGCGATTGTCACGTTTGCCCAGCGCGGCAGTCATGGGCTAGATTCCCCCTTTCTTAGGGAGGCCTATGTCCAGCAGAGGACGTTTTACAGCTGTTATAAAGATGATAATTAAACATTTGTGTGCGTGACATATCTATACATATAGATAAAATTGAAGTGTCTGTTTGTAATTAATAATAAAAGCTTATATCTGAATGCATATAAAAGTATATGTATGTAAGTAATGTTTACATTAAAAAACCTGTTTGATATCTGTTTATCTGTATGTTTGTTCCGGCTAATATCTGAAACGGCTTAGCGATCCTACTAGACATTGAACTAATAAATAACCTAGATACCGACTGCAGTACCATCTCCGGATCTTATTTGAGAATCCAAACCATCCAAGGTGTCACGCGATCGCATATAAAAAAACATTAAAATCGGTCCAGCCGTTTACGAGGTGTGCAGTGACATACACACATACATACGACACAATCATATATAAAAAGATAATATACATTATTCTGAGTTAGTGCAGCTTGATTTATAAATCAAAATTGCGTTCTTTATTGCAAAATTAATTAGTCTTTATTTTATCATCATATGAGTCATTGAAAGTCCACTGCTGGACAAAAGCCTCCCCAAGAAAGGCCCATAATTGCCGCGCTGGGCAAGCATGTTAGCAATCGAGGAGCGTAGCTTTTGCGACGGGGACGCAGCTGCCCATCACCGCCCTGTGTATTTAAGCTGCGCTGTTTTGGATGGATATACCGCCATCTGTCGGTTCCAGTACCTTAATTGCCTCTTACGATACCTGGTACAGAAGAAGGTACTCTGACGGCTTTGTTTGTGTCTTTATATAAAACGACATAAATCAAGCCGACTGCAAAATCTAGAATATTATTCAGAAGTATATTAAAATTAGCAGCGCAACTTGCTGCACGTATTTATGTATGACCAATTCCATTCAACCATTTGCATGGCAACAGACCTCACACAATGTATGCGAGGCACTTGATCAATGGAACATGTCAAAGGGTCAATTTGACATTTGCTAGGGTTGCAGTGTTCGTTGCCATGTCTCAATTGCTGGCCGGGTACAAATTTGTTCTGGAAAAATCTTGAATCCTGGTCCGTTTCTAGTGATATGACTCTTGAAGTGATATTTAGTCATGTTAATTTGAAGATCGGTCTGATGCAGCAGACTGTTTTTTCCATATGATTAAGTCAAACAAGCATACGGTTTGCGTGATAGTAAGCGCCACTCCTTTATATATAAACAGATATATATATACATATATATATATGAGTACTAACGGGAATTTTGACACAGTTTAAGTAAATGTAGAGAATGAGAGCGTAATGCTATTTTTCTATACTATCACCATTATCTTCGTCGCTTAAAGCACGTGTGTTTCGGTCATCAGACAACAGAAGAGTCACAAATATTCTACTTTAATACATATATTTACAGCCAGACATAGAACAAATAAAAATATCGTAAAAAAAAAATCTGGGGGGGGGGGAACAAACCTACGGTGCATAAGATACGATCACTACCATCGAGCCCGAAGAATATATTCATCATAAACAATTCAGAATAACTATTTTTATAACCGTATTGTACTGGCAGATCAAAATAGTACTAGGTGTCGTAAGAGGCGACTGAGGTACCGGAAGCGACAGATTGCGGTATACCCGAAATATTGTAGCTAAAATTCTGCTGAGGATGCGCGCTCTGTGATTGCCACCTGCCCAGCGCGACAATTGTGGGCAAATTCCCCCTATCTTGGGGAGGCCTATGTCCAGTAGTGGACGATTTACAGTTGCTATGATGATGAATGTTATATACTGTTCAATAATATCTTTAACATCTTTATTATATATTTATATATTATTGTAATAGTAAGTATATAAAATTAATAGAAAATTTTGATGAATTTATGGACAAATGAATAAAACAAAGTTGTATGTGGCAGCCCTGAGTGCATAGAGACTGCATGGCACCGGTGCAGTGAAGTGGCGCAATCAGTGGGTGGACTTTGTCATCAGGGTGGCTGAGCGCGGGCGACCCGTCAGCGTTCAATATAGCTTGCATATACTGACAGCTGTCAAGACTACTTATCTATTTATTTATAATTTTTTGACATTCTTACAATTATATTCACACAACATTACATATATATATTTTTATTTAGACCAGGTTGACAATTGTCACCGAATTGATATCGCTTGCGCGTTGCCACCTTGACACATGAAGGTTTTATGTCACATTTTCTAGTAATATCACTACCTCTTTCACCCTTCAAACTTGAACACAGCAATGCGAACACTGCTATGTGGTAATAATGCAGACGACCTTTTGTATGAGGTCTACCTCATGTAAATCGAACATTAAATTACAAATACAAATACCATTATATAAATATTTGTCCTGCGTGGGGATCGAACCCATGACTTTTGGTGCATAAGATACTCGTAGTATCACTACCCTCTGCGCCATTGGGCACCTAATGGTTTTTGTCGTGAATACCACTTAAAATTTGCAACGAGGGCAACTGAAAAACCCAATGATAACAAAATCGGAGTACTCAGTTCGGATGTTTTAATTCTATCCTTAACATTAACAATTAAATCATATAATTTGATAGTTAATCATCATCATTATCATCATATCAGCTATAAAAATTCTACTGTTTGATATAGACCTGACCCATAGGGGTATTTTTGCCCATAATTGCGGCACTTAACAGGCGTGGTGGTAATCGCAGATCACAACTTCGCGACGAGAATGCTGCTGCCTATCCAACCTCCCCTCCCCACCACTCTGTAGTACTTAAACCGCACTGTTTCGGATAGATATACTGCCATCTCTCGAATCCGTTACCTCAGTTGCCAGAGAGTAGAATAGTACCTCCCCGTGTACCAGGTGTCGTTAAAGGCGATTAAAGTACCGGAACTGGGAGATCGCGGTTTATCCATCCGAAACAATGAAGCTGGGATAGGCAGCAGCATTGCAAAAACAGCACTCTGCGATTGCCAATACGCTTGCTCAACGCGGCAACTATGGACAACATTTCCTCTTTCTTGGGGGGGCTTATGTCCTGCAGTGAGCTTCCAATGACTGATATGGTGAAAAGAAACTGGACGGATGAAGCTGCTCGAGATTTAGTTTGGTAAGAAATCTTTGTAACGTTTACAGAAAGATTGACGAAACCGAATGCACTTTCAATCCTCTTGGGCTTAATACAAATATTTTGTTAAATATCCATATAGGAGAAGACTGACTGACTGCTAATATATCAATGCAAGGCCTAAACTATGATGGTTAGAAACTAAATTTTTACTCAGGAGTAGAGGGTACATAACGCGGAGCACAAAGAAAGGATTTTTTATAATTCACTCCCGCAGGGGGTACGACGGCAGTGCAAAGTTTTCATTAAAACTTTGACGTTTTTGAACTTTATGCAATTTAGTATAAAGGTTTTTTCATTGGAAGTCACGAAACACATGTCAAATATTTTCCCTTACGGGGAAAAGAGAGACGTGCAAAGATATTATGGAAGTCTTACAATTTAAAGTGACTGAAACTGCGGAGCATTGCTAGTATAGTTATAAAAGCAACGGCTATCAAAAGCTTTAGATCTCTTGTTTACATTTCAGATCGCCGTTTTGATAATCTTACAGCAAATGTTTCTAAGATAATTATATTTTCTTTTAGTAACATTAATTCAGAAGTACAGAGTAAAGCTAGATAAGGGCCTATTTATACCTCTTTCGCGCTTCTGTCAAATGGAACTGAACCACAGAACTTCAAATATTGAGTTGTCCGTTGTGATATAATATTCAATCCCTTCCTGAAATAGATTCCTAATTAATAATAAGGAATCTATTTCAGGGACATAAGACTTTGTGGCTTAGATATTTATGCTTAATTGGAATTGTTCTATTTACATATCCTGCGACAAAGGAAACTATGGTACATAATTTCGTCCTAAAATTAATAAGGATTATGGATGGAACAATGTTGCCATGAGGTTCCGGTCGAGTAGAATAGTACCCTCTGTACCAGGGATCGTAAGAGGCGACAGGTGGCGGTATATCCATCGGAAACAGTGAAATAAAAATTAAGAACATTGTGTATCATAAAGTATTAGAATAAAATATACACTTTTTTCATAATTATACCAATTCTCAGCCGTCATTATGATCAACTCTGTTGGGTCAGCTAGTCATCTTATAAATATTTGTCCTGGGTTGGGATCGAACCCAAGACCTATGGCGCACAATATAGGCTCATTAACATCTGCGCCGTCAGGCCCGTCAAATTTATATTATTGGACTTTAGGTCTGAAGTCCTTAGCCAGCCTAAATGAGCAGTTAGTAACGGCACCAGGCTCTCAGTTAAATCGGATCTTCAAGGAGACTGAAGGTGGAGTATGAGCGGGGGAAGTTTGAGTGATTTACCGAGATTGCTGTGGCGTAACACTCGTTGCCTAGAGGGGTATGCGACAACTGGCGACTGATCACCGTTGAGTACTTACGGGAATTCTACATAATGTCTATTAGGTAGATTACTTGCAAGTGACGTAATTAATATGAATTTAGAAACTGTTTATAAATGAAATTAATGAGAAATCAATTTTATAAAATTTTGGCGTGGTTAATGAGAATATTAATATCCTGGGGATATTTAGGTTCCTGTGGGACAGCTCTGGCTTTTGATTTTCTCTGAGGAGACCGCACAATTTTTAGTTGAAATAAGAGGTTTAGGTACCTTTGTATTAGTTCTACTTCTAGTAAAAGTTTCTTTACAATATTAATTAATTATATACTTAAAACTTTTCGTATATTTAGTAGCGCTGAAATTGTCACTCTTTGATGTCACTCTTTGTTGCATTATTGCCAACATACACACAGACAGATGATGAAGGACATTATATATATATATATAAGTATAAATACAATTTGAAAGTTTTTCGTAATTTCAAATTAATATGATTTTCACTGGATGCATATGGAAACATACGGTACTTATATAACAATAATTTAAATAATTCTGTCAGTATGACAGTACTGACAGAATTATTTCAATACTGTAGAGTACTGACGGATCCCTGAAACGGCTATATCCAGCCACAGCCAAACTCTGCTGACTATATCAGTCAGTTCACTTGTTTAACATATTGACAATCGAACTGAAGGGCTGTTTAAAAAATTGGATTAAAAAATCATTTTTGTTGGAAAAATGCTCTTATAGTGTAGACGAGTTTAGAAACAATAAATCAATCGATTTTTGACATTTAATTTAAACTTCTATTAAATTATCATAGATAAAATTTTAATATCATTTTTTTTTGTATATCTATGAAAAATATTGCATAATTTTTTTGTCATTTAGTGCTTAACATATTGTAATGCTATGTTTTCTACATGTTGGATCTTGTTCTGAAATAAAAATTGAATTGAACGGGACATTCACTGGTAGATAGCTAATGTTATAAGGAAAGACTTTATCATCATCATCATGATTTTGAAGTACGTCCATTGCTGAACATAGGCCTCCCCTTGAAAGGGGGAATGAACGGTTTATTATGAGGGGTGAATTATTGATAATATTATTGTCTATTACTCTCGCAGGACCGGGAACGGGAGTGAAACCGCGGGATGCTGTTAGTTTTATACATAATGATAATGAAACGATATCAATTATATATTAAAAAGATTGCCTTATCACGTCTTCAGCAACGTGGGGCTCACGTTGATACGGCTAAGTTAGGATCATTCGATAATATTATACTTTCATCATCATCATACCAGCCATTGGAAGTCCACAGCTGGACATAAGCCTCTCCAAGAAATAAGGTTCATTGTCCAAACTAATACTATACAGAGTGTAGCTAACGCGACAGGGATGCTGCTGCTCACCCCCGTCCTGCGCATTTGAGCTGCGCTGTTTCGCATGGATATACCGCCATCTGTCGATTTTGATACCTTAGTCGCCTCTCACAACACTTGGTGCAGTGGGAGGTACTATTCTATTCTCCCGTAATTCACGGTATAATATTATGTATTGGATAACACATATTTATGAATAGACATTTAATTAATTTATACTTATATAAAGCTATGAATAAAAGTCGGAGAATATCACGTGATCGATGTCAGTTTGACGTTTATATTCATTTGTGTGTCTTGATGTTATAAAATTTTAAATTTATATGTATAAACTAAAAAGCTGACTGACTGACTGACTGAAATGTCAACACAGGACCTAAACCATGAGGGTTAGAAACTTAAAATTTTGCTCAGGGGTTCATTTTGAGAATCCTATCATTATCAATTTCCTATAAAATTTCATATATATCCATAATTGTATGTATATATGTATATATATATTTCTGCTATAGAGCAGCTTCACGTTGAAAATGGTCAAATGAAATAGGTTAGTATGGGGGTGCACCAGCACAGAGGTGGCTGAATTAATCCATATCCAATATTTATAAGATGTTACATTTTACAAATGTCGTCTGCATTGGTACCTTACTCTCAGCTATTTCCTCCAAATAGCAGTGGTCGCATGGCTGTGTTCAAGTGAGAGAGCAGCAAAATAACCGGGTAAAAGTGATATAGTACCTTCAGTTCACAGGGTTGGTGATACGCTAGTGATGTCCCTGTGATGACACGACCTTATAAAGGTTGCTTATGCTTGTTTGCTAACTTCATGATATAATAATAATAATGTAATGCGTATGTGTGCCGAGGTCGGTGTCCGCGTCATTTTGACGTCAGGAATTTGCATGTTATGAATGTTATTGGTCATTAAACAATCCTCTTTATTAATTTGACGCAAAATTTAGATACGATTAGTAGTTGTCAAGCGGATGGAAATTCATGTGAATTTGTTTGTATGATGTCATCATCATTATATCAGTTATAGAAAGTCCATTAGACTTAAGGATTTTTTATAATTATCTACTATAATTGCCGCGCTAGACAGGCGAGGTGGCAATCGCTGAGATTAACTTCGCTATGAGGATGCTGCTGTCCACTCCCATCCTGCAGTATTTAAGGTGCACTGCATTAATTAAAAGCAGCAAATATGAAATCATTTTAAAAAAAATTAAAAAAAAAAAATTATGAACCTGTAGCAGGTTCAATGTTTAACATGTCTCTTTAATAATTTAACGTTAATATTTGTAGAATTATGCCTATCATTGGCGAGGGTAGCTTCATCATCATCAACTTCATCTTATCAGTCGTGAATATCTACTTCATGTCACTACTTGACATAGGCCTCACCTATCATCAGAGAACTTAGCGTGACAATTTGCCCATAATTGTCACGCTGAGCAAGCCACGGGAATGCTGCTGCCCACTCCCGCCTTATGCATTTTACCTGTACCTATTTTTGATGAATATACCGCCATCTGTCGGTCCATTTTACTTAGTCACCTTTTATGACACCTCGTACAGATAAAGGTACTATTCTTTTCCGCCGGTACCCCGCGGCTTTTGTATGATGTATACAGAGCAAATCGTGATTGAGTTATTTATGTGATTTTTATAATAATGTTGCCGTGTCGGGGGGTACCTACCTGTACAGTAAAATAGTACCAGCCCTGTCTCACCTGTCGTGAGAGACGACTGACATACCGAAACCGACAGATGGCGGTATATCCATCCAAAATAGTATAATAAAATCTATCCAAAATAGGTAAAGTGCATAAGGTGGAAGTGGACAGCAGCATTCCCGTCGTTTGCCCAGCGTGACAATTATGGGCAAATTTCTCCGATGATAGGGAAGGCCTATGTCAAGTAGTGACATGAAGTAGATATTCACGACTGATATGATAAAGAAAACGATGATAAAGCAACACTTGCCAATGATAGGCATAATTCTACAAATATTAACGTTACATTGTTAAGGAGACATGTTTAACAGTGAACCTGCTACAGACTTATATTTTAAAAATGATTTAATATTTGATAGCGCGTTCACTAACTCTAAAAACTCTACTACTAAAACTCTTTTAACGGATTTAAAACATTTCGGTTACATTACAGCAACCGTACTTAATCGGGTGAAGAGAATAGAAGTAAAGAATTATTTATTGAAACGTATTATTATATTTATAATTTTATTATTAATAATTCGGACAAAAAGAAAGAATAAATCATTATTCCATTATCATCCATCTGAATGTATAATATGACCTATTTTATACTGATGTTAATGAGGAGAATTTATTTATGAAATTGTGTCAACTAGTGTCGATAAGTTTGCTTAATGTATCATCATTCACATAAGTCAGAGGCTCCCAATCTTTTCAACCGACGCCCTCTTTAGATTTCATGTTCATCTTGGCAGCCGTAAAACGACCTGGATACACCAAAAAAGGGGGAAGTATGCCTATAACTGCCGCGTTGGGCAGGTTGGTGGTAATCGCAGAGTGCTGCTTCGTGGTAAAAACGCTGCCTATCACAGCCCTGTTGCATTTAAGCTATGCTATTTCGTGTCAATATACCATTACCTATAGATTCTGGCACCTCAGTCGCTTCTTACAAAACCCAGTATAGGTGAGGCCAGTTCCTCCCCCTGTATTCTATTCTGCCGGTAGCCGGCAGCCGGCGCAGATTGACTATATAGAACATAATCATACACATCTTTCACGCCGGAATAGATCTCTTGAAAATTTGTCACAAATATATGTTATTAGTCTAATTCGAATAGATCTAGATTTTAAATTTTATCTTTAAACAATGGCCGCGATCTTTTTCGCAGTTTAGCTGTCAAGGACTTCTTTCCGATATAAAGATATAAAGTAAACAACTTGTGGATAAAACTAGTATATAAAGTAGTGAAAGATCTGTAAATATTGAAGACTACATTTATTAGACGGTCCAATAGCGCATATGGTACGCCTACCTTGTAGGTCAAAAGTTTAAGCCCTAATATTTATATGATGAAATTTGCGTTTATTCTGTGTCTCTGAGTACAGAATTTATATATTTAAGTATTATATTTGTGATTTCTCTATTATCTGAAGTCCGTCGACACAAGTGTTTCAAGCGACTTATCTCGGAGACAGGTTAATTTATAAGACGTTATGTGAATTTTTTACAATTAGTGCTACTACATTATATATCTTTGTCATCATCATCATTTCAGCCATTGTAACGCCACTGCAGGACATAAGCCTCTTCAAAAAGGGGAATTTGCCCATAATTCCTGCGCTGGCCAAGCGTGTTGGCAATCGCAGGGCACAGATTTTGTGTTTTTGTAATTAAATATAAATATTTATCGGTTCGGATGTGAGGAGACTGGTGGTCTGTCACACAGGGTTTTCCTAGTACGGATGCCAGTCTCTTACATAGACTTTATTGTAATAAGTTTGTAGTTTAACCATTTTGTGATTCTGTGTAAGAGAAGAAAATAAAGAAAATTATTATTTTGCCAAATTAAAATTTAAAAGCCACAAAATTTGTATAAAGATTTATATTTATTGAGGGCGACAGAAAACTTTGAGAACCACTGAGTTATGTAAAATTTGAGACAGTTTTAACAGCGATAAAGCAATTCATATCTTTACGCGTAGAAACGTCGTAATAAGATATCACATAACTATATGTATTGGCTAATTATATCCGATACTAATGCGTATTATGCTTCAATTCTCGGAATATAATTTAATATATTGTTTGATTACGAAGTCATGGCGCAGTGGTTAATACTACCAATTAAGTTAAGGAACTTTCCCAATGGTTAGTGTTGGGATGGGTGACCGATTTTTTTGTTATTCATAGCTCCTATGTTTTGGAAGGTTCAGACGTTGGTTACAATCCAATAATCCTATGAGAAAGGCTTACAAAAAATGATTATTTTTTTTTATAAAGAAAATCAGACATCTTGTACGTTTACCTGATTCCGAAATAAGTAGCTTAAAGCACATGTGTTACGGATTTCAAGCCAAAGATTATAAATATAATAATTTTAAACATATATTTAACACTCAGACACAGAAAAAATTGTTTGTGCTGGGGGGGGGGGGAAGGGGGGGAATCAAATCGATAATCCTTAGCTTGTAAGATAGTAACTACCAAATGCGCAATGAGGCCTATCGGATATTAATGAATTAAATAGATACCCACCTGAAACACCACCAAACATCCCCGTTGCC
Source organism: Heortia vitessoides (assembly GCA_020976665.1). Classification (NCBI taxonomy): domain Eukaryota; kingdom Metazoa; phylum Arthropoda; class Insecta; order Lepidoptera; family Crambidae; genus Heortia; species Heortia vitessoides. Next base: position 9,866,128 of record JACJUM010002842.1, read on the forward strand.
TTTTCTTTTAGCTAAGCAGAAATCAAATAGATTACTGCTTAGTCATTAAGACTTAATTTTGTATTGTTTCCTGCATTTTCATTTTATAAGACTAAACTAACTTGAAGCTGTGAGGTACCGGCAGGGTAAAATAGTACCTTCAACTGTACCAGGTGTCGTAAGAGAAGACTAAGATACCAGAACCGTCAAATGGCGGTACTGGTATCTTTATAATTATCGGTCCGTATTATCAGTAACAACACACATAGTATTGCTCGAAACAAGCTGTCGCTCGCGGTTTCACTTCAAATTTTATTGAAATTGAAATATTTCTTTATTGAAATAGGCCTATCATAGGCACTTTTTAATCTTCAAAATGTAAAAACACAAAAATCTATTAATATAGCTTTGATAATTACAATTTTACGCAATTGACCGATGGCCCATGATAAATTTTCACAAATTAGTGATGTCACAATATTAATTATAGATTAAAAGTCACAAAATACAAAAACAAATCATAACAATTAAAAAAAAATCAATGAATGTCAGAAATAAGTCTATCTGAACTGATAATATGTCATTTAGAATTGTACGAAACTAATAACATAAATGTCCGAAATTGTCAGCGAATAAATCAATTTAATAGTGATGAGTAAAAATACAGCCGTGTTTCGGGCATGCGTTTTTTTCTGTGTTTAGGTGTAAAATATGTATAGTAAGTACTATAATTAAAATTGTTCTGTTTGATATTTGTAACACAGGTGCTTTAAGCTACTTATCTGAGAGTCAGGTCAACGCATCAGATGTCGTGTGAAACTATTGTTATTAATTTTATAAATCGCCCGAATAGACAACTCAAACAAAGGAGTTTCTTTTAATAGAGGATCTTTTAATAATAACATGCATCTATTATGTCGTTGGAATAGACGTTAGAAGAAATAAACTGAAAAAAAAAAATCTGTGGTAATAGAATGACAAGTCATTATTGACGGCATCGGGCATTGCTTTTAAAATAATAAATCACGCTGTTCATTTGATTTATTTTAATTCTTTAATTGGTTTTAGACAAATATTGTATATGTATAGTATTTTCCGTACAATGTATGTTGTTCTGAAATAAATTGAATTGAATTGGTTATCATCCGTCCATTTCACAAAATAAAAATTGAATTTTAGGAGTTCTATTTTAATATTTTATTCGTCGTCGAAAACGAAGAGAAATAAACTATGTTATAAAGCCGTAAGCCGTTTTTTTCGTGTCAAGAAATTGTTGTTAAACGATAAATTAACCGTTAAGCTAGTGGAAACGCTGCCTTTCAACAGACTCCTTCTTCCACAGAGGGCTTTTAATGATATATCAATTGTAGGGGATTTATGTTCTTCAAAATAGATTTTATAAATCAAATTTTTCATTGAACACGGTTATTATATTTTCTTTTGATAGAAAAAAAACATGGATTCCAAATTTTATTCAAAAGAAATAAATTTTCCTTAGAATATACATCGCTGATAAAATTTTCCGTTTCGAAAAACTGTAAAAGAAAGTCTCTATTTTTATATCAATGTCCTCTTTATTTTTTCCTGGCACGGTTGTTACGTATAAAGGCCATTGGTGCCGGCGGAGTACAATAGAATTTAATTCTGTACCAGGTGTCGTAAGAGGCGACTAAGGTACCAGAACCGACAGATGGTGGTATTTGGAGCATTGTATCTCAAATGCATTTATATAATGAATATCTGTATTTATTCTGTGTCTGGGTGGTATTTATAAATATTTAGGTATTATATATGTAATCTATCTAAGCGACTTATCACAGACTTAGGTCGTATGAGATGTTGTGTAAATTTTTTATTTGTAAATAATGCAGGGTAGGGACTTCACCAGCAAATTTGCAGGATTACGTTGGACACAGGTCGCATGCAACCGGTCCTACTGGAAATCACTTAAAAAAGCTTATGTCCAGCAGTGGACATCCCATGGATATGATTGTTATGTTAAATATATAGATGATATAAGCAAATACAAGAAAAGCCGAGGTAAAAGTATAGTTATAACTATATTTATAACAGCGGAGTCTGTAAATATACCAATAACACTATATCCTGTATGTGCGACGCCTCGCAAAAATGTGGCGTAGTGAAATGTCCATTGATTTGATATGTTTTGGTCGCGGGCACAGAATATACTACGCACGTATGACACTAGATAAGTTATTATAAAACTATCATACATGTTTTTATCTATGTCCAGCAGTGAACTTTCAAAGACTGGTATTATATGATTATGAGGTACCAAAACATACAACCTTCTTATGTCCACCTCTATAAAATATACTTCCTGCAGAGTTAGTTCAAGGTATAATTTATATTATACCTTGATATAGAGATAGATATTTTATTTTAATTTATTCATTTCTTATTAGATTATTATACACAGAACAAAGACAACTATCATTATATACTATGCCCACGACCATCGGCGCACAAGACAGGTTCACTACACTAAATTACAAGCCTTATTTGATGATTTATCCCAAAAGAAGCTACAATATTCGGCCTGCATCCTTGTGGACGTAGATCGCTTTTTTTTAAGGACAAATCCTACTGGACTATTGACGTCATTTCCAGTGTCATAAAACGAGAGGGCGGGGCCTCGTTAGTTAGTCTATGTCTAGCAGTGGACGTCCAATGGTAGGTATGATGATGATGGTATGTCACCACACAGCCTTACGTGAAATGGACAGAAGCGGTGAGCACCGTGCCGCGACGAAGCGATGGAGAGACGGAAACGGATGTCTTTACAAGTCTATTGAAGTGGCTAGATTATCCGGTACGACAAGTAGGTCGCCATTGACGTGCGAACATTCGGATTTCCGCTTGTAATAATAACTCTGTGTTTATATTTATATCTAATATAAAATACCTTTATATATCCCTATATCCCTACTAATATTATAAATGCGAAAGTAACTCTGTCTGTCTGTCTGTCTGTCTGTCTGTCTGTTACGCTTTCCCGGTTAAACCTCTCAACCGATTTTGATGAAATCTGGCATAGACAATCTTTAGACCTTGAGAAAGGACATAGGCTATTTTTGAACTCGAAATAAGGGTTGTCAGGGGTTGCAAGGGGGGATGAAAAGTTGTTTGCATGGATCGCTATTTTTAGAGCTAGAAACTTAAAACTTATTTTTCAGGCCATTGATTCGATATAAATAAACGTGATATTCAAAGTTTATATAATTTGAAGTAAATAGGTATGGTACCCAAAAAACTATTCCACGCGGACGAAGTCGCGGGCACAGCTAGTCTAATATAAAAAAAATTCGTGTCACAGTGTTAGTTACCATACTCCTCCGACACGATCTCGCTAGATCGATTCTTATAAAATTTTATGCATACTCTGTAGGTCTGAGAATCGGATACTATCTATTTTTCTTACCCCTAATGATCAGGGTTAACCAACACCAACATTTAAAAAAATAATGTAGCATTAAAATACAATTCTACATTTTCACCCTTCTATCACCAACCCCTTTTTTTGATACAGACAACAGACACTGACACAGACAGCTCGTAATATATAGAATTAAATAATTTACATGGTGTCATAAAAAGGTCATCTACATGGGTACCTCACTCTCACCTGTTTATACCGCTAAATAGCCGTGTACCGTGTGCCTTGCTGTGTTCCGGGTAAAGGGTCGCAGTAAGATTACTGAGTAATGTGACATAGTATTTTCAAATTACAAGGTTGGCAGAGCGCTAATGATATCCTTGTGATATTACGAGCGTCTATAGGATGCGGTGATGCTCACTATCACGCTGACTGTATGCTTGATTTTCGATCTGGCCTAATAAACAAAGAAAAAAATATTTATTAAATTGAAAGGTCTAATTGACTGGTAAATTATCAGTTTCCAAATTAATTGCTTCTTAATAAATGAATATGAAAGTAAATAAAATATTTACACATAAAAAAAATATTTTTAAATTTTATTTTCTGTCTGTTTGTACCGGCTATAAACTAAAATGGCTGGACCGATTTTTACTTGACATTCACAGACAGATAGTCAATGTTATGATAAATAACTAACGCTACTTTTGATGTTTATTATTTTCACGAAACGGTAACCACGTGAGTAAAATCGCGGGGCGCCGCTATTTTTCTATATAAGGCCAAGGTTCAAATTTCATTAAAATCTGCATAACTAGTTTACACAGACAAACAAATGTTCGCATTAGCATTTGTATAGATAGATATATCACTTGTAACTCTGAGCTCACTACATACCAAGTATATTTCTACTTGCCGTCTGGCATTCCTTCACTTTGGTAGCACGCAATAGTGTTAAGGAGAAGTTTCACTCATTATTTTCGGCTAGCCTAAATAAATATTTTTATAATTATATTAAGACAAATAATTAGTAGTAGCTTTGATAAGAGTACAATAACAAATTGTATTTTTTATAATTAAATAGTAAATAAAATAAATTAAGATAAGTCTTTCTAAGCTTTACGGATATCAGACAACTAAAACTATTATTATAATAGTTAAATACATATATTAAACACTCAGATACACATAACAAACTCAAATATTCCTCATATAAACATTTGTTCTGGGTGGGGATCGAATCTACGACCCTTTACAAATGCGCCATAAGGACAATCTTTTGACAAGCTCGTAAATAAATATGCAATAGAAAAATATACGTTTTGCGTTTATACAAACGCAAAACGTATATTAGATAACAATAAAGATCCTTTTAATATAACAAATAAAAATATTAAATCAGTTTAAATTTATATATCTATACATATGAAAACATAAATAAGTTTTCACTAAATGTTTGTAAAAGAATATGTGGTATTTACCCAAAATATGTTTTTAAATTTTTTGTTTGTCCTGATGTTTGTTTTTTTCTGGCTAATCTTTAAAACAGCTGAACAGATTTTAACGGGAATTACTCATTATATTCGGAACCGATGGCGCTAATGGTCGTGGTTTCGTTCCCATCCCCACCCAGGATATATATTTATATAATGATATATTGATGGATGATATTTATATAAATGTATATGTTTGTCCTGTGTCAGAGTGTAACAATATGTATTTAAATTATATATTTGTGATTCCTCTGTTGTCTGACGTCCGTATTACAAGTGTTTTAAGCGACTTATCACTAAATAAAGTCAATGTATGAGATATTGTGATAATTTATTATTCATATATATATTTTTTTTTTTCGGACGAACCTAGTGCTGGACGACTCAGGCGTCAATTCCAGCGCCACCGAAAAAAGAGGGCGGGGCCTCTCATGGATGAGAAGTCCGATGCCCGTATTCATCCTGCGTGCCCCGCGGCCGCGACCGCGCGTTTAGCGCGGTCGCGCCCGCAATGGCTCGCGAGATTTGAGCGGGACCGACGGCGCGTCCGAGGGCACCTCTAGAGGCTCGACCTAGGCTCGGCCGCCGTCGTTGGGGTTGAATTTACTATGAATTGTAGCAAAAGAGGACGGACAGATTGAGCCCAACAGCCCTAGGGCTGTCGGTTATCGCTCGTAGGGGCAGGGACTTCACGCGTTCGCCGGCGAACGCGGTGTACTGCTCTGTTGTACGAGTGCATGTGGAGTGTAAGTGATTGTGTTGTGCCAGTAAGAGGGTGAGGAAGGGCTGCGATTTTCGCGGTTATATCATCGGGAGGGTCATCTAGGACGTGACGCGGTCTACGGCATCGGGCGCGGACGTTTTTCCTTGCGACGTATTTCGCGGACTTGGAAATTAAAGGGTTAGAGTGATTTGAGGCCCCGTCGAAGAATCGACGCGACGCTTCTTTCATGAACTCGCGAATCGTGGGAAGATCGAGATCGTGGTGTAAGCTAAGATTACGGATGTACCACGGGGCGTCGGTGGCCCTGCGCATGAATTTATTTTGGACCACTTGAAGGGATTTGATATGAGACTGGGCCGCGTGAGCGAATACGGGGCTCGCGTAAGTCATCACCGAACGGATGCAGGCCTTGTAGATAGTCCTCTTGTGGCGGAGGGACATCTTACTTTTACGGCCGATGTAATAATTGAGTCTACCTAAAATATAGGCGGCCCTATTTCTGACTATTTTTATATGAGGTCCGAACGTCATGCGTCGATCCAGTGTGACACCTAAGTATTTAACTTTATTTACCCAGGGGATGGGTCGATCGAACAGTTTGTACGCCCCCACGTCGCGGCGCATGCTGTTAGCACCGTGCCGATTTGATCTCGAGAAATGCACGGCTGCACTTTTCTCGGGGTTTATTTCGACACGCCACTTGCGAAACCAGTCGCCGAGTACATTGACCGCGCGTTGGAGGCGATTGTAACTGAGGGAGGGATTGCGGGAACGGCCCGAATCGTACAGGGCCGTATCGTCCGCGAACAGGGCTAGCTCTACGCCCGGGGACCTGGGCATATCGTTCGCGTAGAGCGCGAATAGGAGCGGAGAGAGCACGGATCCTTGGGGGACGCCGGCTGAAATGGGTGTCTGCTGGAGTAGGAACCCTCGACGCGATACCTGAATGATCGGTTCGAGAGAAAATCTTTGATAATGAGACAGAGTCTGTCAGGCACTCCCTGAAAGTGGAGTTTAAACACTAGGCCGCTATGCCAGACTTTGTCGAAAGCTTTCGCGACGTCAAAGAACAACGCCGTCGTCCCTTGCGGTCGGCGTCGCTCGTTGAGGCGCGAAAGGACATGTTCCGTGAGGCGGTGCAGTTGGTGAACGCACGAGTGTCGGTTGCGAAAGCCGAACTGTTCGTCTGCCATAAGGCCGTTATCGTAGACGAACCCTCGCAAACGCGAAAAAATGAGGCGCTCATATAACTTGGCCAAGGAATTGAGCAAGCTAATGGGCCTGTAGGAAGTGGGGTTTCGTGGGTCTTTACCGGGCTTGTGGATGCCAATGACGACGGCGTCCTTCCACGCGTCGGGAAACACGCAGTTAGACATGGCCGCATTGAAAATTGTCACAAGCAGGCAAATGATATGGGCGGGGAGAATACGCAGGACGCGATTAGTTATTCCGTCCGAACCGGGGGCTTATTATTCATATAAAACGACTGCTATTCGTAGTGCAAAATAAATAAAACAGATTTAACTACCTTTGTAGATTCCTACATGTAAATTATCTTTATACTTTTAAAAAGTGCATTTAATATTTCTCACATATGTTTGTATAATTAGTAAATATTATCACAATCTTGTATAATAAACATTAATTAGGAAATCATTAATACTAGAATTAATATTAATTAATTTGTGTAAATAATAATAAATTCACTCGATATCTCATAATTTGATCTAACTCCGAAATAAATATCTATTAGCTAATTTATGATACTGATTTTATTAGATTAAAATCATTTAACACCCAGACACAGAAAAATACAAATTTTCGTCAAATATTCATCGTCTAACAGCTTTTACAGTACTATTACTACTAATAAATATATATATGTATGTCTTAGGTGGAAATCGAATCTATGACGCATGGCGCAGAGGTCAGGCTAACCACCATCTGGCGTTATCGGGCCCGTTAAATATATTATAGTTTCCGTTTGACTATTATCACTAAAGCAAATAATCGTAATCATTGTCAATATTGACAAAATTCGAGCCAAGCGACACTTGACCTTAATACAACATAGTACTAGAGAGCGGTATTAGACAGGAAGTGGCGGTGGCGTGATCCGATCCCACGTGCATCAGTTCGGTCTAGTACAACCCGACTACTCGCCACCGTGTATTCAAAACTATCAGCGATGCATCACCGTTCGGGGTTCACGGCCGCTTATGGTTAACACTTAATAATGTCATATTGAATACTTGTATCTCTTCACCATACCAGCCATTAAAAGTCCAATGTAGGACATAGGCCTCCCCAAGAAACGGGGAATGTTGCCCATAATTGCCGCGCTGGGTGAGCGTGTTGGCAATCGCAAAGCTTTCGCGATGGGGAAGCTGCTGCCCATCTCCGCCCTGTACATTTGAGCTAACTTTTTTTGGATAAACTGCCATCTATTGGTTTTGGACCTAAGTCGCCTCTTACGACACCTGGTGCGAAAGGAGGTACTATTCTACTCTTCCGGAAGCTCACGGCATAATGTCATTTTGAATACATGGTGTAAAACAGTCACTTCCCAATATCAGTATTTATGTATGGTTAAATATTTAAAACAATGCGAACGATTTTAATGCGGTTTTTTTAATAAATAGAATTTTTCAAAGGGAGAGCTTATATGTGTAATACATGCATATTATAGTACAAAAAACACTGATTATTTTAAAATGTGATATAGTATAAACAACTTTTTTGTGATTACATTGGAAACGCTGAACCTGACGAGATAGATTAAAGTAATGTATTACAGGATTGTACACCTTAAAATGGTCTACAAAAAAGTACCCTATGGCATACGTCTATGTCTTTGATAACTCACAATAACCATGTTTTATCCGCATTGCACACGCGCGGAGCCAGGCCGGGTCGTTAGTGTTTAAACATTACATTCGGGCTAACTTTAGGGCATACTTCATGGTTTCTGTGTCTCAAAGGGAAAGAAAAGAAAAAGGTAAGAAACGAAAAAAAGCAGATCCCATAAACAATCACTTTTCTTTCATCTGTCTGTCACTTTATATACCCGTTATCTTTAGAACGTGTAGATCAATACTTTCATTTTACCTGAAAAAAAATATACATCCGCAAAGAATGCATGTTTCAATTTTTCAAAGGAATCAAAACTCATAGAGTGCTCTCTGTAGACCTAGATTTGAGAAGGTATATTGTCTTATACTGTAGATACATTAGAAAAATCTATAAACTATACATTTGCAAAGGAAATATTTTAAAAAAGTACAAAGTTATGTTGCTATATACTTATTGGTTACCTAGGTGGAAAATAAGGCCAGCTCACTCTTGTCTGGTTCAAAAAAAAAATATTTTGAAAAGAACATAGTCAATGTTACATGTTATGATGGGCTAGCTGACCCGACAGACGTCCTTTCCTGTTTTTATTAAAAAAACATGTTACGACTATAGATTGAGTTAAATTATCCTATCTTTCAAAGCTTAAACTATAAAAATTTATCAAAAAATAATTAAAATCGATACTGTAGTTGAATGAACTTCTATCATTCCAGACTAACACAAAATCTATAATATAAAATTCTCGTGTCACAGTGTTAGTAACCATACTCCTCCGAAACGGCTTGACCGATTCTTATGAAATGTTTTATGCATATTCAGTAAGTCTGAGAATCGGCTACTATCTATTTTTCAATCCTCTAAGTGATAAGGTGTGTTCACACCAAATTTTGTTTTTGTTTTTGCATTATAAAATACATACAACCTTAATTTTTCACCCTTCTATCTATATTTTAATAGTTGTTTGAGTAATTTAATCATTGATTTATATGGCAAAACAACGTTTGTCGGGACAGTTAGTTTTTATATATAAAGGTTTATACACAAAATTTTGTCGTAGATTGCTCTATCTATGAATAAAAACCGAATGGGAACGTGTCTCGTAGTTTTGAGTCATATCATTCTGCAGTTACAAATGCGGCAGTTGATTTAGTTTTATTACAGGTAATGCTCATGCAGTTACCAAAATGCAGATAGCATAATGCTACTTCATCATCATCAGCAAGGGCTGAGGACAGCAGTTCCAGCATTCAGCAGTGGACTTCTAAGGAGAAGTCCACTGCTGGACATAGGCTTCCCCAAAAAAAAGCGAAATTTCACCCATTATTTCCAGCGCAGCTTCCGCGACCTGGCTGCTGCTGCCCATCCCCGCCCTGTGCATTTGAGTTATATTTCAGATGGATATGCCGCCATTTACCAGTTCTAGTACCTTAGACGTCTCTTACGATACTTGGTACAGGGGGAGGTACTATTCTACTCTACCGGTACATAGTCTGCATTGGTACTTCACTCTTACCTATTTCTTCTGCTAAATAGCATTGTTGGCATAGCTGAAATTACTGAGCACTGATGCAGTGAAATTTCTGAGTAAATGTTAAATAGTATCTTCAGTTTACAAGTTTTGTGACTTCAATGATATCTTTCTGATGACCCGATTGTCTATAGGCTGCGATCACGTTTACCATTAAGCGGATTGTAAACTAGTTTCCAGATGCAATAAAAGTATTCTTCCGTAGGTCTCAGGTCATGCCAATTACATAACAAACAGCCAAGACTTACTATCGTTTAAAAGAAATTAATGTGCACAATGGAATTTGCCTACAAAGATGGCCGATAGTATTCAATATGTTGCAAGCGACTTCAATGGAATTTCACAAATTTCCCACGCCAAAGGAGAGATTACTAAGCGATATTATGAAATTAGCAATAATTCTTTCTGCGACCTGAATCAAGCGATCATAATTTAATGTTGTATTGACAACATTCATTGACCAAATCAAAGTGCTGACGATTTAATAACCGTTGGTACTACATAGTAAAATTAATTGCTTAGTGTGTTGATCCAATTATATGGAAAAGAGTCGGGTTATATTTTCTTAGAAATATGCTTTAATGTTTATGGCGTCTCCAAATCGATTACGTAGCGTGTATTAAAATATTATAATTAGAATTATCTTTTATATTCAATTATTCAGGTACCGGCAAAGTATAATAGTACCTCCCACTTAACCACGTGTCTTAAGAGGCGACTAAGGAACCAACCGACAGGTGGTATATCCATCCGAAATAGTGCAGCACAAATGCACAGGGCGGGGATGGGCAGCATCTGCCGCGAAAGTTTTGCTCCGCGATTGCCAACACGCTCACTCAGCGCGGCAATTATGGACAAACCACTTTTCTTGGAGAGGTCTGTGTCCAGCAGTGGTCTTCAAATGCCTGGTATAATGATAATACTTTAATTGTTAAAAGAAACTACCTCGCAGAACTGGAGGTACCTCAAACGATGGTAGTCCGTGTTGGTACTTCACTCTCACCTGTATTTCTCTTACGCCAATTGAATTTCTGACCATCGATATATGTTACTAGTGGACACGACACAAGTTGTCCTATCTTGACTTATCGTACCTCTCAATTTGGGTCAAACAGTAAACAGAAGTAGCTTAAATATCCTAAAAGTTTTGAGGTTCATCCCGGATCTTGTGCGCCAAATGTTGTGGGTTCGATCTCCACCCAGGACTAATATTCATGTGATGATATTTTTATTTGTTCTGTATCTTTGTGTTAAATATATGTATTTAAGTATCATATTTGTGATTCCTCTCTTGTCTGACGTCCGTAACTCAAGTGCTTTAAGCGACTTATCACGGAGTCAGGTAAATTTATGAGATGTTGCGTAAATTTAATATTCTGTATATATGTATTATTTGACCTGTGGTTTAATAAATAATAAAGGTAACTTAACTTACTCCTTAAACCATTAGCTATTCCGTTAAAATCAGGCCAACTGTTTCAGAGTTTAGCTTCAGAGATAGCCTGTCAAAAAATTTAAATACTAATTTTTCTAATAGATATCGTACATACTTTATAATACATTTTTATATAATCTAGGTTGACAAACAAGCATACAGTCCGAATGATAGTAAGCGTCACTGCAGCCTGTAGACGTTCGTAATATCACAAGGATATCACTAAAGCGTTGCCAACCTTGTGATTTGAAGATATTATACCACATTACTCAGTAAATTCACTGCCTCTATCACTCATTGAAATGCGAACACTGCCATTTGGCGGTAGAGTGAGAGAGTGAGTTAGCAGACAACCATTTATAATAGGTCTACTCTTTATAAATGTAAAACAAATGCTTGTTTTGAAAATCTGTTATGTTGATATTACAAACAGACACTTAAATTTTATTTACATGTACAGATTATGGATAAGATTATTTCACGGAACCAACGCTCCAAGCATTCATTAACAAAGTGTGAAGGATCGGATAACCTTGAATTATCTATAACGGAGTTCGTTGATCGCAGTTTACCTACAAACTGGTACAAATAAATTCAGATATATGTGCAAAGAAATAAAACATAAGTGCCTGATTGTAAATAATAATGATAGTATATTTTTGCCGAGTGGTACCGGCAGTGAAGAATAGTACCTCCCTCTGTACAAGGTGTCGTGAAAAGGTGACTAAGGTACCAGAACCGACTAAAGGCGGCATGTCCACCCAAATCATTGTAGCTCAAATGCATAGAGTGGGAATGAACCATCGCGAAATCAACGCTCTGCGATTGCTTGCCACTTTCCTGAGGCAAGCAATCAAAATCAAAGCAGTGGGCTACCAATGGCTGATATGATGACGATGAACCGTTCTCAACCTTGAGAAAGGTTGCCGCAAGGTATCCAAAACATCGAACTAAAAATGTTAAAAGTTAAATAAACCGCGTTTTAAAGCCGTTAAAATAGTAGCTTTATTAAACGCGTAAATCTTAGAATTTCTTATGAAAACCTTTCAACAAAAAATATATAAATAAATCCATTTTGTTTATACGCATTCACTTCTAAAATGGTAGAGGTTTAATGGTAGAAAGCAAATATGTATTATGAAAAATTATTGCTACTTTGAATTTAGATAAAGAGTGCAAAAATATATCGATTTTGTTGCAGTGTCCCTGTATTGAAAAATCATGGGTGCGATCACAGCCCAGAACAAACAATATAAATATTTCAATTTGTCTATATCTAGCTGTTAAATAAGTATTAAGTTTTATATTTGTAATTATATTGTCTTATATCCGTTACACAAGTGCTATCATCTGTCTAGCATCTGTCATATGTACAGCGAGATCCTGCAGTTCTAGTAAGATCGTCTGTCCATCTTGTGGATGGACGCCCTAGGCTGCGCTTGCCGGTACGTGGTCTCCATTCCAGAACCTTACGATTGTATCAGCCATTAGTTCTGCGTATCAAATGCCCTGCCTCATGGCACTTCAACTTACAAATTCGTCGGACAATTTCGGTCACTTTAGTTCTGTTCTTTGCACAAGTCACACAACTATAGTAAGTAGTAGCTAAGTGTGTGTAATAGCTATTTTAATTTATTTAATACATTAATATTATATGTTGTAAAATATATAGCTTAACTCACTTCCCTAGGCCATATATATATAGGTAATTGGAAATTAATACACCAAGACAGATCGTCTGAGTTCGATTTCATTGTTTATATAAATAAAGACGCAAATCCAAATTAATAATATTATTTATAAAAATATTATATTATATTAATATATCATATTAATATAAATATTTATAATAATGTTTTATTATATTATTAATGTATTTCTGTTGTCTTGCGTCCAAAATACAAGTGCATTAAACTTTTTAATTCTACTTAACACTATGTGAATTTTCCTTTGAAAGCTAACCCAAATATGTACAATCAATTGCTATGATAAGCGAACTCATTTACTAGTTCGTTCAATTGATTTTTTTAGAAAGAAGTAGTCATATCACCTGATGTTTTAGCATTGTGTCTTTTACATTTCTATGCGTTTCTTAGTTGACTTTTTGTTGTTTTGAATGCGATGGCCTATAATTAGTTATTAATTTAGACTTTCATAGACTGCAAGTGTATCATTTATTTATTAAACTTTATTGCACAATATATAACAAAATGTACAAACGGTGGACTTAATGCCGGTTGGCATTATCTCCCAGTCAACCATTATACGAAACAGAAAAAAAATATAGTGGTGCAGAAAATATATATACAAAATAGATAAACGTTACACACATATTTGTATAAATAAATATATACAATATAATAGTTATATATTATTATTACACATATATTTAACGTGAGGTAGACCTCAGACAAAAGTTGTGTGCATTGGTACCTAACTTTTACTTGTTTCTACTGCCAAATAGCAGTGTTCGCATTGTTGTGTTCCGGTTTGAAGGGTCAGCGAGGCAATGAAATATTGGGTAATGTGACATATCTTCAAGTCATAAGGATGGCAACGCGTTTTGTGATATTCTTGTGATATTACGAGCGGACTGTATGCTTGTTTGTCGAATAGTTGCACTGAGTGTTAATGTTACTATTGTTTGTGTTCTAAATAAATGAATAAATGAGGTATGACGTTTACTACAGGCTTGGATCTCCCAAGCAGATCATCAATAAAACCGGTTGTATGCGAACTGCGTCCAGCGCAATCCTTCTGCATTTCTAGTTAGATTCTCTGTCCACCTTGAGGTTTTGGTGCATCAGCCAATGAGTGCTCCCTCTAGCTCTACAACCCAATTGCCCAAGAGGTCTGCTTGCTATGCTCTGCCTGCTACCACTTCAACTTGATAATCCACCAGGCTATATCGGTAACTTTGGTTCTTTTATGAATCTCCTAATTCCTACTTCGATCAAGTAGCGAGACTCCGAGCATGGTCCTCTCAAACGGGATTACTGATTTGATGGGCCCAATAGCGCAGATGGTAGTAATAATATCTTCTACGCCAAGGGTTGTAAGTTCGATCGCCACCCAGGACAAACATTTAATTAATATAAATAAAAAATTTGGAGTGTCTGTTTGTTAAAATAACTGCCTTTTACAAAATGCATATGGGACATATAATAAAAAAATTTTTTTCTTAATTTTTGTGTCTGTTTGTTTGACGTAATCCTAGAGCGCACGATTTTAATAGGACTTTTATTGGTAGTTAGCTGATATAATAGGAAGTAACTTAGGCTATATAATATAAAAAAAAGATTTCAGAGCTTTCGTTGCGTGCGCTGCTTGGAAGTTACTATTCCATACGGACAAAATTCGCGAGCATTGCTGGTAATATATAATTATATTTATTAATATATGTCTGTATATTATATATCTATTTAAGTATTATAATAATAATAATATACTCTTTATTGTACGCCTGTAGGTACAAGAGGTGGCACTTATCTATATTTGTGATTATATATATATTTGTGATTACTCTGTTAGTTGCCTGTAACACAAATGCTTTCAGCAACTTATCTCGGAGTCTATTATAAGATATATATATCTACTCAATGTATAAGATGTTGTGAGAATTAATTATCATTAATAATAATTACTCTTTCAAGTTATTTGTTTTTTTTGTCATCAAGTCAGATAATAAAGAGAACTATGACGATGCGTAGATCCTTTGAAAAATTGTCCCACGACGATCGGTGCAAACTGGTAACCCAATAAAGGTAGCCGGATCCATTCGTCAAATGACCGTTCTCTGCGCAAGTAGGTCAAAGGTCACGGAGAGGTCAACGTCATGCGGTAGTTCAAGGTTAAACATGAGATGTATCTCTGCTCTCGACTGTCGAAAACGTGTCGCATCTCCTTTAGAATAGTCTCAAACAAGCCAACTTTAATAAACTCTATGAAAATATTTTAGCGTATCCACTTATATGTTTATAGTATAAATATATAATATAATAGTTCTAATATGAGACACTTAAAACTTTCCTTTTAATTGACAAACAAGTATTCAGTTTGCGTCCGTTCGAGTAGTCAATTGACGCTCGTAATAAAATGCGGGAAGGGGCCCACAATTTTGTTAAGAGATTTCGTAATAAGTGAGTGAGCGAATAAGTGAGTGATTGAATGAGTGAGTGAGCGATTGAGTGAGTGAGTAATTGAATTAATGAGTGAGTGACCTTTCACGTTTATATATTAAGATTTATGTATGATCGTAATAAACTCATAAACTTGGAAACGCGTAATACAGCTAATAATCCGCATATTATATTAGGAAGACTTAACTATAAAATTGGTTTACAGCGGGTATACGAATGATGGTTTCTGATTATATTGTCGTAAGTTCAAACTGACTGGAAGCTTTTACTGAAACCAAGGGCGGTTCAGTATCATTTGTTGCTATCTTTCTGCCTATGACTTTGTCTGCGAGATCTTTATAATGAGATATACTTAGAATCAATGTTATATCCTAAGTGTAACTGTTCAAAGAGTCGTGCCAATTCGATAGAATAAAATAAATAGCCAGATCTGTCCCACGTGAACATGTTTTTATAATAAGAAGTAATTGTATGCGTTATTCTAGACTACCAAAAATCTCTGTGCCAAGTTTCATCCAGATCTGCACATATATTCCGGACAATTCCGGATGAAAGACATACATACATCCACACATACATTCATACCCACAAACTTTGGGATTTGTAATATTAGTATGTATTTTTGAGTACTTTTAATAGTAGGTAGAGTGATTTTGGTAAAAAAGTAGAGGTAGGGAGTACCGGTAAAGTTTAATAGTAGTTATTCCTTACTAACCCATGTCTCAGGTATCGTGAGATGTGGACTAAAACGGACAGATTCAACAGCATAACTCAAATACTACAGTAGATTGTATTAGATGTGAGAATTTCCTGTATGAAAAGTATCAGCCGAATTTTAGTTTTCTACATCTGTAATCTGGTGATATTAAAACAATTTACTTTATTAAGAAATAAACAATTCATTTATTTATAATAAAGGTGACATTGTCCTGTTCTAACTATATGTGTTTATCGTTTAGAAATATAACGACTTTAAATTGAGATACAAAGTATCCTATCTCTCAAGTTGGATCAAACTCTGCACAGTAAACGTAAAAAATCGTTCAGTAGTTTAGGAGTTCATCCTGTAAACAAACTTACATGAATTTATAATAAAAATATATATAGTTATATTTTTGACGATTTATGTAACATACACTAAGTTCTGATTACTTGGCAGTATTATATCCAGCGTATAACATATTGCAAGACCTTCTCGTTAAGATAGCAATTGGAAGGCTTCAGTGTCGCTTGAAATTTGTATTTCTATAGATTTGTATTCACAAGAACCTTCTAGTGCATCCTCCGATCCCTTATGATCCCTAAGGTCATTAGGATCATTTATATACTTCAAATAAATTCCCGCGACATCTTAAGCGATGATCTGGCTCTGAGATAATTGCTTTAAATCATTAGTTACGGGAAAAGACAAAAGGAAAATCACAAAAATAGTATCCCAATATATATAAAAATAACAACACATAGGCGGAAACAATATAAATGCTCATCATATATTTTTGGTGGGGATCGAACTCACTACCTTCGGCATACAAGACAGGAAATACTACTAAATACAGGTCAAAGTATAAAAGAGGAGAAACTGACTGACTGACTGACATATCTCTGAAGGGACTAAACTATAAGGTCAGAAAAAACAGTATTTTTGTAGTCCACTCATCGAGAAACTTTACAGGCTATATCTGACGCTAAGTCCAACATCAGCGAAGCATAATTGATACTAGAGGTAGACCTCTTAATCTCTTACAAAGGTCGTCTTCATAAGTACCTCACTCTCACCTATTTCTACCGACAAATAGCAGTGTTTGCAATGGTGTATTCCAGTTTGAAGGGATAGAGAGGCAGTGAAATTACATGGTAAATGTGTAATTGTAACTTCAGTTCGCAAGGTTGGCGGCAGACTAGTGATATCTTTGTGATCACACGTGTCTATAGGCTGCTGTCACGTTTATCATCAAGCGGACCGTATGCTTGTTTGCTGACTTTATAATGTATAAAAAACTATGTTTGTACTACTACTTATAGCAGGTGAAACCGCTATTTAAGTATGATCGAGCGAGCTATTTGGTCAAAGACTAATAACGCATGCTACACTTTTTTCACACACGTCAAAAACACCGTAGTGTTAATGAATCGTAGGAATATAGTACGTACTTACTAACAGGGCTAAATAGTATGTTAAATACTGAGCCTAAATTGATATCTATTTTTTTATATCCGGCTCGGACTGAAGATGGATGTATGTAGAATTCGGTGACATATAACCTTAGCTGTGTTGTACCGGCAGTATAGAAAAGTACCCCCCTTACCTGGTGTGATAAGAGAGGAATGAGGTACCGGAACGGACAGGTGGCGGTACATCCATCCGGCGCTATAAAGCTCAAATGCAACAAGGACAGACGGACAGCAATCCTATCGTGCAGCTACGCTCTGCGATTGCCACCACAATTGCCCAGAGCGGCGATCATGGCCAAATTTTACCCTTTTTGGGGTGGTGCTGGACTTAAGCAGTAGACTCTTTACAACTGCTATAGTATGATAAGCTTAAAAAACGTGTTACTAATTACCCTATTTATATATTTTTTTACCAAAAATAATACATTTTTAGAGGACCACTTCGAGACGATATTCGACCCAAAGATTCCTAGAATGCTCTCAGCATTGCCTCGCTTCAAAGAAAGCTGATCCACCTAACGCCCTCCCAAATCTCATATCAGGCAGTACTTTACAAAAGAGACGTTTTATTCCGATAAATCCAATACCACTTTTTATTAGACTAAATTAACAAACAATCATACATTCCGCGTGATAGTAAGCGAAACCGAAGCCTATATATATCACAAGGCGTTGCCCACCTTGTGACTTGAAGATATTATGTCACATAACCCAATAATTTATTTGCCTCTCTCACCATTAAAACCCAAACACAGCAATGCGAACACTACTATTTAGCGGTAGAAATATGTGAGAGTGAGGTACCAAAGCAGACATACAATAGTCGTCCTCTAGTAAAAATATCGACTAAATAGACGTCAATCCCAGCGCCTCCAGAGGGATGAAAAGGCCGTTAATTAATAAACAACACTATGCCTCAATTTTTCCGTATGCTCCGCTGGGTTGGAACGGGGACCAATGGCTTTTACTCGAGCGCGCCTCTTAGGCTGGAACTCTGCACAAATGGCCGTCGTCGGAGGTAGTTAAATCGTTGTTCGCAAACCAGTACGATTGGGTAGGGACTTTACGCGTTCACCGAATGCGGAGTACTGCTTTACGAAAGGAAGTGTTTTTTGTCTCATTACCGAAATAGCAATGCGAATATTGCTGTTTGATGGTCGAAGTAGGTGAATTCTAGTTATTTTAACTTGAGTATAAAAACACGCCTCCACTTTTAGAACGCTATTTGCTAAGCTAAAATCCCACCAGCCAACTATATACCACATTAAGAGTAACATAAGAAAAAAAAACACTTCCTTTTGTATCATGTGTTGTTAAAAGCCTGATGTAGACCTATGACACAGGTCTTTGGTATTGGTACCTCACTCTCACCTATTTCTACCGCCACATAATAGTATTCGCATTGCTGTCTTCCGGTTTGAAGGGTGAGTTAGGCACTGAAATTAGTGGGTAAAAGTAGGAGAGTATCTTCTGTTCACAGGTTCCGCGAGACGATAGTGATATCCTTGTGATGACACAAGTGTCTCAAGTGTAAAATCGAACATAAAATTTTATAATAAAATGAACTACTTACATTTAAAAACCGATAAAAGTAGTTTTAATTAAACATTAAAAACACCTTTAAAGTTACCATCGTCATTTATTAATAAATTACTTAGTATTTTGATGTTCCAAATTGGGAAGTGCTATTTACAAAATTTACCATAAGTTTTTTTCCTAATCAGCCATAAAAGGTTTAACATGGTGATACCAGGAAATATACCGCCATCTGTCAGTTCTGTTACCTTGGTCACCTCCTATGATAACAGGTACAGGGGGAGGTACTATTCTTCTAGTCTTCCGATATCTTATGACTTAGCCAATTTTCATATATAAAGACATATTTACATCATTTTGATGAGAACACAAATAAATATATATCACATTTGTTGCCATACTAATAAAATGCAAAAACAATTCTAATAATTCAATATGACGTGCTCGACTATTCGCTTTTTGAAAACGTCGCAGGAGTCGATATTCTTGATGTCCGAGGGTATGTTGTTATAAATGCGCGCGCCGTCGTGTGTTGTCGTGAGTTGGCCGTACTTTGTTCTTGATTTAGACAAAACAAACTAGCTCGCGCGTCAAAAAATAAACACATGTTAAACAAAACGGTATTGCGACTATAAATTGAGATATAAAACCATCATATCTTTCAAGTGGGATCAAGATGTACACAGTAAGCAAGAATATATTAAAATCGCTAGTAGTTTAAAACTTGATCCCGGATAAACAATATGACACGTAACTTTTATATATAAGATCATTCATCTTTATCATTATTGTCATGTCAGCCTTTGCACGTCCACTACTGGATATAGGTCTTCACAAAATAGAGGGAATTGGCCATATTTGCTGCGTGTTGGCAATCGTAGAGCGTCGCTTTCGCGACGGGTATGCTGCTGCTCATCCCCGCCCTGTGCATTGAGCTACATTGCTTCGTTTGTTTATACCGCCATCTGTCGGTTCTGGTACCTCAGTCGCCTCTTACGACACCTGGCTCAGGAGAGGTACTATTTTACTTTGGCGGTGCCCCACAGTAATGATCTAATTTTAAATAAAAGAAGAAATTTGTAAAGCTAAGGTGGAAGGAAAGATTTTCAAAGATCCCAACATACGCTGTACTGTAATTGAATACATTATTAGAAAAAGTCTAAGTTCAACCAGCGCTCGTGTTTGAAGAAACAATTATATGTTAAAGAAACAAGAGTATTATATAAAGATCGTATTAGAAAGCAAATGAAAATATATATTTTATGAAGTCGACCTCATACAAGGGTCGTCTGCATTGGTACCACACTCTAACCTATTTCTGTCTCTAAATAGCGGTGTTCGCAATTCTGTGTTCCGGTTTGAACGGTGAGAGCGGCAGTGAAATTACTAGGTAATGTGACATAATATCTGCAAGTCACAAGATTGGCTACGCGCCAGTGATATTCTTGTGATATTACGAGCGTCTGTAAGAGACACTTGACTGTGTGCTTGTTTGTTGACCTGGACTAATTAAAAAAAAACCTCTCAATAGACGTTTAAGTACGGCAAAGTAGAATAGTACTTTCCGTGTACCCGGAGTCATACAGATGGCGGCATATTCATTTGTACCTACATACCTGTATTCTTTATGAACTCATCATGCAGCCATGTATGCACCAAATATTTAGGACAAATTATTCAAATGAGCATTGCACATCGATTTGCACTCGGCACTATTCCCTAACTTGTAATATTTAATCATAATAATGTGTCTTCATTTTATATTGATTAGCTATATAACACACTCTTTGTATAGCTGTTGAATGAACTACATCAAATATATCATCATGATATGCAAGCTTACTTCTTCATTGAAGTAAGGACCCATAATGCCCCGGCCATTTTGAATTTCAAAAGATCGAAGATAATACTTCAGATGACTATTAAACTTAAGTTCCATCTAGTTTGCTATATGTAATCAAAGAACAAGGTTTTAAATGACTTATATCTAAGACCAAGATCAATGATATCATACACACACATAATCTTGTATAACTGACCAACCATGTCCTTGCTTATATACTAACGAGAGGTTAATATAAATAATTTATACAGCACAGTATATAATGACTTATATACTAATACAGTATATATATATTAATTAAAATATAACACTTTTAAAAATGCAAATGATATGAATGCAATCATATGTGCATATCAATTGGAATGTGCGCAATTAAAAATCCACGTGGTCAAACTTGTACATCTCGCCTCACTCTTATTATCTAGTCAATAGAGTACATAATTGAACAAAAATTAAATAAATAACAATATAATATGAAGTATATCTAATATAAAAAATTTTGCATTCACAATGCATGTGTTTAGAAGACGTTAATGGTAAAAATCAATCATTTCAGCGGTTAGAGTGTTGAACTTGCAATCCACGGGTTGCGGGTTCGATTCGCACTCGAAATAGACTATTTAAATTTAAGCACACATACTCGTATAAAAAAAATGAACTTACCTTAAAACCACTCGACGAAACCTTTACTTAATTGCAAAATATAAGTAATACTGTATTCTGAAGAAAACATATAACATTTTGTTCATAAAAAAACAATTGCACCACTATCTACTCTTATCCCGAACGTGGTCGAAACAAAGACGCGGGAACACACTAGTGATGTCCGGATGTGGTCGAATTATCGATAAATCGCAATCAGAGCGGGGCAACACGTCTGCGATTCGCGACTGCGCTGTCGAGAATGAACGGCAAAGCCAAGGTAAGTTATCAGTAAAAGACTTAACCCCAACACTGTATCAACATTGTTATAGTGATGTGTCTACTCGTTATCGATTTGCAATATTTTACTTTATATATTGATTCAGGTTTAATATTTTTTTATTTTAATATCCCTAATCGAACATGAGGAGGAGGCACTATCACCTCACTCGCACCTATTTCTATCACTAAATAGCAGTACACATTGCTGTGTCCCACTGGATAAATGTGACATAATATCTTCAGTTTATAAAGTTGATGACACCCTAGTGATATCTTCGTGATGACACAAATGTCTACACACGTTTACCATCAAGCGGAACGTTTGGTTGTTTTCCGACTTTATAATATATTAAAAAATATATAATATAATAATACAAAACCGTAGGGTACCGACAGAGTAGTACAGTACCTCCCTCTGTATCAGCCGTCATATTAAACGGCTGAGATACCGGAAACGACAGATGGTGGTATGTCCACCCAAAATAGCGTAGTTTAGATGTATCAGGGCCGGCATTGGCAGCTGCATTCCCGTCACGGAGTTATGATTGCGACCATTTATCATATCATCATTATACCAGCCATTAAAAGTCATAGGCCTACCCAAAAAAGGGGCTATGTTGCCCATAAATTCCGCTCTAGGCAAGCGAGTTGGTAATCGCAGAGAGCAGCTTTCGCGACGTGGTAGCTGCTGCCCATCACCGCCCTGTACATTTGAGCTGACTTCTTTGCATGAATATCACCATCTGTCGGTTCTGGTCCCTTAGTCGCCTCTTACGACTCCTGGTACAGGTGGAGGTACTATTCTCTGGCGGTACCTCACGGCTAATTACCACCAGGCCAGGGTATAATTCCCACTTTTTGGTGTTGGCCTTTGTCCAGCAGTGGACGATCTACAGATGCTGTGTTGATGATTCATTGCATTACAATCTCAACCTTGCAAGTCAGTCTCATTAGGATGACTATAAGGAAGAAATTTGCCACATATCCAACGTTTACAGTAATGATCTTGAAAACTGACTGTAATAATAATCATGACATCTCAGATTACGGTAATTTCAGGATCCTTATATAATTCCGTCCTGTTATATCATCTATATAAATATTGTGAAGCGGAAGAGTTTGTTTGTTTGTTTGTTTGTTCAAACGCGCTAATCCCAGGATCTACTGGTCCGATTTGAATAATTCTTTTTTTATTGGATAGTTCATTTATAGAGGATGGCTTTAGGCTATATAACGCTACACTGAGACTAATAGGAACGAAGCATCAGTGATAAATGTTGCAAAAACGGTCTGGTCCGGCTGTTGGTCGAACAGTGCTTATACCTCGCATCCCAATGATTCCAAATGATTTACCCTTTCATTTCAAAATAATTTAATTCAAAACCCATCGAGTTATTTTTTGCCGTAACAATTAATAAATCACAGGGGCAAACATTCAAACACATAGGAATCGATTTACGTCAAGAATGCTTTTCACACGGCCAACTATATGTCGCATTGTTAAGATCGGGTTGCGGAGAGAAATAGAATGTTCTTTTACCACAAGAAAACACAAATAAAAATATGATTTATGCCGAAGTATTTTGAACCATTTTTTTTAAAACATTATTTTTTTACATATTTAAAAAAAAATCTTATTCACGATTATACAATAACATAATCCAACGTATGCAATCAAAAAATAATCTCGATAGAGTTTCCGACAACCGCGCGAACGAAGTCGCGGGCACAGCTAGTCATCTTTATATATAAATAAAAAAGAAGTAGCTGACTGATTGAATGACTCATATATCAACGCAGTGTCTAAACTATAATGGTTAGAAATTTAAAATTTTGGGCAGGGATTTCTTTTATATCGTTAGGGGGGCACTAAAAAAGGATTTTTGTAAATTCATCCCTTAATTAACGAGTAAAACCGCGCAAAGTTTGTATGAAACTTTGCTATATTTGAAGTTAATTGGATGAAATTCAGTTTGAAGAATCTTCATTGAGGGTCGTGAAACACGTGTATAATGTTTTTTCGAAATATTCCCTTTATCATACCAGCCATTGAAAGTTCACTGCTGGTCATAGGCCTTTCCAAGAAAATAGGATTTTTGCCCATAATTGCAACGCTAGGCAAGTGTGTTGGCAATCGCAGACCGTAGCTTTCGCGACTGGTATGCTGCTGCCCATCATATTGCTGCACATCATATGCAGCATTTGAGGTGAACTATTTCGGATGGGTATACCGCCATCTGTCGATTCTGCTACCTTAATCGCCTCTTACGACGCCTGGTGCGCTGGGAGGTACTATTCTATTCTGCCGATACCTCACGGCACAATAACCCCTTAAGGAGTTAAAAAGGTGTACAGAATAAGTATCAAAGTTTAAAACTTAAAACGAGTAAAACAGCGGGGCGTTGCTAGTCGAGTTACAAATTCTATTGCAGAATTTAACATGTCAACTGTAATTACATCTAAATGTTAGTACATACAGAGAAATTTTGTGAACGATTAGATATAAAATAAGGCATAATCAAAATGGCTGGAGAACAAAAGCTTGAAGCTATTTCTATTTATACGGAATGCACTAGAAATATATATATAAAAAAACAATTAAACCAACCAACACCGGCTTCCCTTCAATCACGCTTTGTTACATTTAAATGGAGTTAGGTCTATGTCCAGCAGTGTCCTGTAATTATGATGAACTTAAGATTAAAATAAGACGTCACGTAGGAATGTTAAGCTATTGAATTCGAAATAACGGGTAAGTACTGCTTACACTTTCTTCCATCTCGAATTAAAAAAAGGTAAAAAGTTAAATGAATCGCGTGAGTCTATCTTGTGCGCTGAAGATCGTTGGTTCGATCCGCAACCAGGACAAATATTTATAAGATTGTCTGGGTGTTAATGTATTTGAGTAGAATATTTGTGATTCTTCTATTGTCGGAAGATTTAGGTCAATGTATGCAATGTTGAATGAATTTATTTATTTTCTAAGTCCCATAAAAATTAAGTTTTTATATACTCAAACTTCTCCGAATGGAGAAACGAACAATATGTATGGTGATTTTTTCTTCCTTGAGCTTTTTAACAAGTGGTGTTTTCTCTTAGCGGTGAGGCGTGAGAAGTCAGCCGTTACCGGCAGAGTAAAATAGTACCTCCCCCTGAATCAGACTTCAGACTGAACAGATCTTTTACGACACAAAGATGACTAAGGTACCGAAACCGAAAAAAGGCAGTGTATCCTTCCAGAACAGTGCAGCACAAATGTATAGGGCGGAATGGGCAGCAGCAGCAGCTATGCCTAGCGCGGCAATTATGGGCAGAATTCCCTCTTTCTTGATGAGCCTCATATCTAGTAGTAGACTTCCAATGGCTGGTATGATGAAGTGGTGTTTTCTCATGTCGATTTTATTTTGCTAGCGAAAACAGCGATGTGATTTTTCGAGTATCTGAGATTAATTTACGACCTATTATATTCAAGATTCTGCTGCCTATCCACACCTTCTGCATTACAACAACACTGTCTCAGATGGACATACCTCCATCTGTCGGTTCTGGTATCTTAGTCGCTTCTGACGACACCTGGTACAGAGGGAGGTACTATTCTACTCTGACGGTATCTCGCAGAGTGAAATTACTGCTAATTTAATATTATTCAGTCACAAGATCCACAACGCACTAGCGACATCGTTGCGATATAGCAAAAGATTATAAACCAATGACCGCTTACCATTGCGCGATCCGTATGCTAGTTTGCCATTCTAGTAGAAAAGAGGTATAAGTGAATACGAATAATGAAATAAAACCATTTCATTAAAATGTTCCTATAACGCGCATATTAGAATTATCAAATCACTATCACAAATGTTTGAACAATACACGCCCTATTCTTAATCTATTTTAATACACTGATAGCGTTGAAGATATGACATAATTCATATCACGTAGTATAGAAGCGAGTCTGTGATAACGTTTTGTACTATGACCATTGTCTGATCGATCAGACTAAACAGACGGTCTGACAAAAACCAAAGGATCGCGCTGGACACAGGCCGCATACAACCGGTACTATTGAAGGTTACTTGGGGAGGCCTTCGTCCAGCAGTGGACGTCTTATGGCTGATATGATGACTATGATCATTTATACTACGTATAATACGGCAGTGCCCTCAGGTTTCACTCGCGTTAAGTTGTAGAACTAACATACAAACTTTGACCCACCTTTTTTCCATTTATTATTAAAAAAATGTACACGTATATTATGACTTTCAATGAAGAACTTTATTGGAATAACCTATAAAACTTCAAAGTTACATGCTAACATTGCATCCCCGTTTTTTCAAATTCATGCCCTACAGAGGGCGAATTTTTAAAAATCCATTCTTTATACTCCGTTACGTTATAAAAGGAAGATCTGTTTAAAAAATTAAGTTTCTAACCTTTATAGTTTAGGCCTTGCCTTGATATGTAAGTCAGTCATGCAGTCAGTCAGTCAGCTTCACATTTATATATATATATATACACTTCTACGTATATAAATAATACTATTAAACTAGTTATCAAAGAATTACGTCTATAAGTGTCTAGATTTGTGTACAGCTGTTATGCATTTATCTCAGTATAATAGTAATTAAACCGCTATTAATTATTGTTATTATTCTACTCTGCCGGTACCCTTGGTACCAGCAAAGTAGAATAATACCGCCCCCTGTACTAGGTGTCGTAAGAGGCGACTGAAGTACCAGAATAAACTCTTTATCTAGTGGTATACCCATCAGAAATAGTATAGCTTAAATGCGCAGAGCGAGGATGAGCAGCAGCATCTCTGTCGTGATAGCTACGCTGATAGTCATAGAACAAATATAAATATCATCATACAAATATTTGTTCTGGGTGAGAATTGAACCCATGACCTTTATCTCACTAGATAGGATTACTACCATCTGGGCCATCGGGCCCGTCAAGTTCCATTTGCACCAGGTGTTATAAGAAATAACTAAGATATTTTAATCGATTATTAGCCGTGAGGTACCGGTAGAGTAGAATAGTACCTCCCTTTGTACCAGTAGCAGGAGTTGTAAAAGGTGACATAGGTACCAAAACCGATAGATGGCGGTATATCCATCCGAGGGCGGGGATAGGCAGGTCCCCGTCGCGAAAATTGCGCTTTGCGATTGCCAACACGCTTGCCCAGCGCGGCAATTATGGGTGACATTCCTCTTTGTCTATGTCCAGCAGTGAACTTTCAATGGCTGGTATGATTTGATGGTGATGAAGTTCTGTAGATAATCTTGTAATTTATTTATAAGAACATATAACATTGTAAAATAAATTTAAAACACAAAGCTTATAACTTAGTATAAATAGAAGCTCTAGATTTAACTTGGCTAGTTTTAGTAGGCTTGGTTAGTTTTAATAACACCTAGAACAATTATGCATATAACGCGGCAATTATAGTCTAAATTCCCCCTTTTTGGGGAAACCTATGTCCAGCAGTAGACTTGAATAGCTGACATGATGATGATGGCACAGAACAAAACAAATATAACCATGTGCATGTTTGTCCTGGGTAGAGATAGAGCTTTACAACCCTTTGCGCATATGAAGGGATCACTGCCTTCTGCGCTATTGGGACTGTCAAATATAGTCGGATATCCACGGCCTACAAAGTGACTTCCAATTGGACCGGTCTGCATTCGCGTGATCCTGCGGTTTCAGGGAGTTTTTCTGTCCACACACCTTGGTCTCTATTGCAGAACCTATCGGCTATTACTAATACGCACTACTTTCTTGCCCACTGTTACTTTAACTTGCTAATATGCGGATAATGTAAGACATTTATAATTTTATGAGACTGTGTTATTAACAACTGTTATCATCATCATCATTTGTCTGTTTGACATCCACTGTTGGACATGGGCTCCCCAAGAATGGGGGAATATTGCCCTTAATTGGTGGGGAGGGCAATAGTGTAGCTTTTAATAAAAAAATGGGCCTTCCCTACATGTGCATTTGAGTTAAACCGTTTCAGACATATATATATATATATATATATCGTCATCTGTCAGTTCGGTTACCTTAGTCGCCCCCTACGACTCCCGGTAAAAAACGAACGAGTATTATTCTGTTTTGCCGGTACCCCACGGCAGTTATATGCTGTGAAAAAAATATATGTCGCTCTTTGACAACTACACTATGCACAATAAAAAGTTAAATCGAACTTTTATGTATCGATAAGTCACGTCACTATACTCTTTTGCAAGTCACGAAGTAGGCGTGTATAGGTGCTAAAATTATCACCACATAGATAAATTCAATTATATAAACAATAGGCTTAAAGAGGGGCTGGAAGTAGTGAATGCTTTTAAATCTAAAAAAGAAATAAAATAAATACTATTAGAATGGCTAGATTTAAAGGAAAGATAAAGCATTTTTTTTTTATTTTGGTGTCAGTCGATAATTAGGGAAAGATTTTTTTTTATTTTAATATAAAGATGACAATTCATTTATGTAAGTTGAAAATTTGAGAATATACACATATAATATGTTCTATAATAATTATAATAATAAAAAAAATCACAAAACTTCTCCTTATATTGAGTTGACTCCGAGGTATGTCGCTTAAGGCACTTTTGTTACGGACATCCAAAAATAGAGAAATTACAAATATAGTACTTAAATACATATGTAGCATCCAGTAAACAACAAACATAAATATTCATCATATAAATATTTGTTCTAGGTTGGTATCGAACCCACGACCTTTGGCGCACAAGATAGGAACATTACCATCTGCGCCTTTTACCCTTTAGATTAAGATTAATTTTAAGAAAAATTAAATCTGATTTGATAAAATCTTAAATCATGTCAATGAGCAATATCACGTAATTGCAAACACAAAAGTCACATACAAACGTTGATACCCTTTTTACATTTTAATTACATTTTATTTAAATTAACTAATTATAGTAATAATACAGGCTCGGCTGTGTCGACATTCGAGCAACCGCAATAATTCATCGATTACTTATGAGAAATTATTTAACCCACCTTCATCTCATTTGCCTAATTAATTGAGTCACTGAAGTTAATTACGTTCCGTTGATATGTATGGTAGGAAACTTTCAGGTATGAACTACAATTCATTTACAAGTGTACACATAAGTTTAAGTAACAAAACTCTTGATTATATTTATATATCAAATTTAGGTCGCAGTTGCTAATTCCTACACTTATTTATATGCATTGATATACAAAATGAAAATTTCGCATTTATAATAATGCAACCACTCGCGTTTTCCTCCAATGGCGCGCGTTTTTACCACCCTAAAAGAGTGAGTTTGACAAATTCACCCCCTAACTAAATAATCTACGTACTAACTGCAGCGTCATCTGCCGGGCTGATTTGTGTGTCTAACCCATCTAGGGTACCACCCAAACGCATACAAAAAAAACATTTAATCGGTCCAGCCGTTTAGGAGTTCAGAACACGTGTACAGTTCCACCCGACAGGATTACCGCGAAAATCGCAGCCCTTCCCCGCCCTCTCACTGGCACAACACGATCCTCGCTGCACAAAAGACACTGCACATGCAATCGTATAACAGAGCAGTACCCCGCGATTGCCGGCGAACGCGTGCAGTCCCTGCCCCCACGAGCGATAACCGATAGTCCTAGAGCTGGTGGGATCACTCTGTCCGTCCTCTTTTGCTGAATTTTCATAATAAATTCACCCCCAACGATGGCAGCCCGAGCCTAGGTCGAGCCTCTAGAGGCGCCCTCGGGCGTTCGCCGTCGGTCCCGCTCAGATCTCGCGAGCTTTGCGGTCGCGGCCGCGTGGTACGCAGGATGCCAACGGACATCGGACCTCTCATTTATAAGAGGCCCCGCCCTCTTTTTTCGGTAGCGCTGGAATTGACGCCTGAGTAGTCCAGCAATAGGTTAATCCGGAAAAAAAAGAAAAAAAAACGTGCACAATATAATTATTACATGTACAAAACAAGTCGCTTTCCGCTGTCTGTCACTATGTATCCGTAGACCCCTAAAACTATACAATGGATTTTGATGCAATTTCTTTTAATAGATAGAGCAATTCAAGAGGAACGTTTACATGTTTAATGCATACATAATATAGCAAACATTACATTGATAATTTTGATGGTTTCCAATGTGATGTTGTAAATAAATAATGTACTATGGTATTGATCAAAATAATGTACATAATATAGCAGAAATTACATTGATATTTTAGTTGGTTTCCAATGTGATGTCGAAAATAAACTCGTATATTTGCGATTAAATTGCGAATGCCGCTTGATCCCGACGAAATAGATCCAAATAACGTACTATAGTATTGTACTCTTAGAGATAACCCACAGTAACTATATTTTCTCAACATTTTTTTTAATTATTCATACCACATCTCATACATTGACCTGACACCGAACTAATCAAACAACAGAGGAATCACAAATATAATACTTAAATATATATTTTAATACCCACAAAGATACTGAGCAAAGCCAAATATCATCATATAAATTTTTGTCTCAGTTGGGGATCGAACCCATAACCCTTGGCGCATCAGATAGGATCTGCGCCATCGGGCCCCTTTAACTGTACTCGCGCGAAGCCAGGGCCTATCATTAGTTATCTATATAAAGATTTACTGGCATAATCTGGTCAGCGATTCTAATACAGTCTAAGAACTAAGACACTCCGTACTAAGTCTACAAATGATCTTTTTACTCATATAATTGTGGTGCATACGACGTCGTCTGGTAGTAATGGTTTTCTTTATTTACATTTGATTGCATGCCACGTGACATTTATACCGAAGATTCCTTTATAATTGTAGATTTCAAATGCATATTCAGTGTGGTTACAGCTTCGGTACTTTTTAAATTCATCTATTTACGCAACGTTACAGTTAGTATACCAAATACCACAGGATCTAAATATAATTCACCACCAGTGCCGTGCAGTTCTTGCCGTGAGGTACCGGCAGAGTAGAATACTTCCTCCTGTACCAAGTTTCAAAATAGGCGACTAAGGTACCACAACCGACTGGTGGCGGTATATCCATCCGAAACTGTGCAGCTTAAATGCATAGGGTAGGGATGAGCAGCAGCATCCCCTTCACGAAAGCTGCCTTCTGCGATTGCGAACACGCTTGCCTAGCGCGTGCAATTTTCTTGGCTCTCTTTTTAGCGAGGCCTATATTCAGCAGTGGACTTTCAATGGCTGGTATGATGATGATGAAAGCCTTAAGCCCAGTAATTAGTGAACTAAAATTTGCATATTTCCCAACCCTTTCGCCAAAGAATTGTAATGTTAAATCTGTCTATGTTGGTATGTATATGTGTGTATAAGTACATACTTGTTTGTAAATATGTGATTATGGATGTACCAGGTGTCGTAAGAGGCGACTAAGGTACCGGAACAGACAGATTTTACAGCGGTATTTATTTGATTTGCCTTACAAGTGTAGAGCCTAATTTTTAAGTTACTGACAAAAGAGGTTTTACAAATATTATACTCATACATATTTATACATAAGTAGGTTTGTTCTATATCTGGTTGTTATATAATAATAATATACTCTTTATTGTACACCAATGAAAACAACACAAGAACTTCACAAAAACATGGAATAGTAAGTACAAGAGGCTGCCTTATCGATAAATGTAATTTCATATAAAAGTTTGAGGTGCATTTAGTACATACATACATAATAATAAACATACATATATACACACATATATATATGTATGTATATATGTATATATATATATATATATACTTATATACATGTGTATATATATATGTGTGTATATATGTTTATACATATACAAATGTCACATAATATTTGTCCTGGGATTGAAGGCACGACCTTAAGTGAACAAGATGCTAAAGGGTCCTTAAAGCAACTTTTTGTTGCCAAATATTGGATCATTATAAGGAAAAACCGAAGTCTAACGAACTATTAAACTTATTATCATAGCAGTAGTAAATTTATTGCAAAATGCGAGTTCATATTATGAACCTCCTTACGGAATAAATTTATTTAGAAATGTTTTTTTTATTAGAATAAGTTAACAAACAAGCATACGGTATATCATTAACATATCAGCCATTGTAAGTCCACTGCTGGACATAAGCCTTCACAAAAAAGGGGGAATGTAGTCCATAATTGCCACGCTGGACAAGCGCAGGGCGTGGCTTTAACGATTGCTGCCCATGCTCGCCCTGACTTACAATATTTTAGGTGGATATACCGCCATCTGTCGGTAATGATACTTTGGTATACTATTCTACTCTACCGCTTACAGCATACTTTCTAACGTCATATAAACAGACTGACACATTATTTATTAGTATATATGTCACAGCCAAGGTAATAAAACCGGATATAACATATTCTATAATATATGAATATTTAAACCGGGCCAAGGCCAAGCGATAGGAGCAGAAAAGTTAGTCTAGTGGAAAATACACCTGAAATAATGATAGAGGAAAGGAATTTTCTTGTGATTAGGTGTTTAGTAAAGTGGCTTTTTAAAGAAGATAGAGTACATATGGTGGTATAGATAATGTCTGAAAGCTTTGGGATAATGATTTAGGTTGAAGTCCTGATGATGACAGTACTATTGGTAGTATATATACTGTTTTCACTCTAATAATTGTCATCTAATAATCACTTTATATATTTGCTTAATTTTTCTTATATGGTTTTCTGTGTGAATTTGGTATAACTATATCAATATTATTATTATTAAAGCAAAACTAACACCAAAAAGGTTATACCTACATATTACATTTCAAAATAAACCAACTATAATCACAAAGTTAACAAACTTCGCAATGTCACATTTAGCGAACGCGGCAATGTCATTTGCAAAATTATTAACATAAAAATAAAAATTGAACAAAAGGTACCTATATATGCATATATTGTAGGGCAATGCACTTCGGTTACTTCCCGCTAATTCTATCATTTGATTACTGTATGATTGTCCGTTTTTTTAGCTTGTGGTGCTGGTGGAATTGTATAGTACCTCCCCCTGTACCAAATGTTGTAAGTGGCGACTGAGGTTCCGGAACCGA
Organism: Heortia vitessoides; assembly: GCA_020976665.1. Lineage (NCBI taxonomy): Eukaryota > Metazoa > Arthropoda > Insecta > Lepidoptera > Crambidae > Heortia > Heortia vitessoides. Next base: position 9,899,248 of record JACJUM010002842.1, read on the forward strand.
CATGTATGAAGTAGACCTCATACAAAAGGTCGTCTGCATTGGGACCTCACTTTCACTTATTTTTACCATCTAATAGCAGTGTTTGCATTGCTGTGTTCCAGTCTGAAGGATGAGAGAGGCAGAGAATTTACTGGGTAATGTGGCGTAATATCTTCAAGTCACAAAGTTGACAACACGTTAGTGATATCCTTGTGATATTACGAGTGGCTATAGGTTGCAGTGACGCTTACTATCGCGCAGACTGATAGCTTGTTTGTCGATCTGATCTATAAAAGATTTGTGTATCATTACGAAGCAGTGTAGCTCAAATGCAGGGATGCAGGTCGGGGATGGGCAGCAGCATCTCAGTCGCGAAGCTACGCTCTGCGATTGCCACCACGCTTGTCCAGGGCGGGAATTAAAGGCAAATTTACTACTGCTATGATAATGATGATGTCCATTTTTAGGCAAACATAATCATCATCAGAAAAACCTTCAATTGCCTATAATTGTAACGTAGTTGCAAAGATGAATAAGGAATAGTGTGATAAGAGTTTGTGGTGTGAATGATGATTGTGCCAACAATATAAAAAAAAACTATCAGAGAATTACAGACTTATTCCTGGGATAAGATAAGCTACTCACGTATCCCAAATTATATTATAAAAGTAAATTTGTTAGTTACCTCTTCATGCTTTATTTACTTATCCAATACTTAAAAATTGAACATTTATATAGTTGGGAGTACGAAGACTTTCTTTCCTGACAAATCTAATGCTATCCTACTCAGACGTCAATTCCAGCGCCATCGGGAAAGAGGATAAAAAGTAGCTCGTTAATGAGATAATCTGTGCCCATATTCACCGGCGTGCCCCGAGGCGGCGGTGGCGGGATCTGAGCAGGATCAACGGCGATCACCGAGAACATATCACCTTACATAAAAAACAAAACAAAATAGTATATATCATAGACATTACAGTACCTAACACACATATTTACATAATCCACACAGAAAAACTAAACAAATATAAGACCCGACCATTGGACTTAAAATGTAATTTCGAGCTGAAACAGCATGCTCAATTCCAATTATTATACCCTCTACAGGTTTAATTCCTGAAACATTACATGAAGGTTTAGAAGTTTAAGACATGCACCCAATAAGTTATTTTACAGGAGACGTTTAATTCAAACTTGTAAAATAGTTAAAAAAAAGTTGACAAAAGTTTTACGTTTGACCAAAAGTCTGTGTGAATTTTTCATCATATCAGTCATAGAAAGCCCACTGTTGGACGTAGGCCTCTTCAATATAGCAGGACATATTTGCCTATAATTGCTGTGCTGGGCAAGCGTGGTGGGAATCGCGGTGGTAATCGAGCACAACTCCGCAATGAAGATGCTGCTGCCTATCCCCGCCGTGTCGCCGCCATCTGTCGCTTCCAGTACCTTAGTCGCGTCACCTGGTACAGAGGGAGGTACTATTCTACTCTGCCTGTTCCATCACGGTTATGTGAACGTTAATTTTACCCCAATTAAGAGGGAGATTAAGTAAATACAGAATACAGTAATAATATACAAAATTACATAACAAAAAAAGAAATCTTACAAATTAGAATTCATATGGCTGTCATACTAGAGCGTTTTCATCCAGGCAACCTTTGGATGGATTCAAACGAAATGTGATAGGGCAGATATAAAAATAATTACCAAAATAGAAGAATAATTAAAGAAGTAAACTTTACACCAAATTGTAACCATAGTTCCCGAAATAGAAATATTTGGGTGTCCAACAAAGTTCTCCGCAAACATTGAGGTAAGTTTTTAACTTCGTCAAGTATTTAGTTAGCCAAAGTTTAGGGAACCACAGAAATAGAGACACTTTATTGGATTTGTATCTCCTCATTTTGTATAATGTAGATTGGAATACAGTCAATCTGGGTGTCATTGAACTACTCGGGTAACTTGATCTGTCCTTTTGATAGAACAAATATACTTGTCTTTAAAACATCGTTCAGAATCACCTTAATTAATTTTAATTTTTTAATTTAAGATTAAAACTTTAATCTCGCCTTAATTTCTTTTATCAGTCCACGAAAAAGGATAATTTAAATTTTTTCTAATAATTCAATGTTCCTAGAATTTACTGTGCTACAGCACTTCGAACTTCGTTTCTTGTAACACTTCTTTGTGAATCAACCGTGTTAATCTATAGGAAAAAATATAAAAATCTTACCTGATTATCTTTGTATATGATTAATATAAAAAGGTAAATTTAGTATATGTTTATAGGTCCTACATATGAAATTTTTGTTTTATCGTACTGACCATTTTTATCTGGTGTATCTTCTTTTTTTTAAGAATTCCAATTTCAATTTTATAAATTCTCAGAATAGCACGATAGAAACGGTAGAAATGACAAGAAAGCACATTACATTTTAGCCTAAAATGTTTTCGTTCTGGAATTTTCGACATTCAGAACCAAACAAGTAGACGACTGGAGATGAAACCGGAAAATGAAAAATATTGAAGTTATTGTGGAAGCGGATCCATCAGAAAGCACTTCAGAGATAGCTGCAAGGTTTCGGGGTAAATGACAAATCTGTATTTATCTACTTGAAGCATATGGGGAAAGTAAAAAAAACTATAACGATGGGTACCTCATGCATTCAGTAAATCGAACTTGCAAACACGCAATAGTAATTAAAGAATTTTAAATCGAATCATTCATTACTGTACTATAATTGGAAGCTCTAGTCGGAATGGCAAATCCTGGAGATGCAGCCAAATCATGCCCTAAACGCAACTTTACTCAGAAAAAATTACTTGTGAGTGTTTGGTGGACTAATTGCCGGCGTCGTCCACTACATCTATCAAAAATCTGACCAAACGATTACTGCGAATATCTATTGCAGTAACTGCAAATCATAAAGGATGAACAAGCTGCTAAACAACCGTGACGGGTCAATCGCTTCAGGCAATTGCTGCTTCATGTAAACACAAGATCACACACTGCACAACAAACAACCATTAAATTAGATGAGCTACAATTAGAATGTCTGCAACATCCACCGTACTCACAGGACCTTGCTCCAACAGATATCCATTATTTTCAGAATTTGGACAATTTCTTACAACAAAAAAAAATAAAGTCCGATCCGGCAGTCCAAACGGCCTTTAAAGTTTATTGGTTCTATTCAATATTCTAAATAATCAAAAATATTTTACAAAAAAATTTACTTCATATTCCTCCCGTACAAAACACCAATTTCATATGTAAAGACTAACATTTATATTTGAATTCACACATACATTGACCTGCCTCCGATATAAGTAGCCTAAAGCACTTGTATTACAGATATCAGACAACAGAGGAATTACAAAGATTATACTTAGACACTTATAAATAACACCCAGACACAGAAACAATAAAAATATTCATCATAAATATATTTTCTCTCTAGATGTTATAAAAATATTGATAAATATACTCTCGCTCTGGACCGGCATCAAACCTTTGGCGAACAAGACAGAATCTGACAGCATGAGCTATCATCATTTATTATCTTTACAGCCATTTTAAATTTTTAATCCACGGCTGGACATAGGCCTCCCCAAGAATGGGGGAAGTTGCCTCGCTGGGCAAGCGTGTTGGCAATCGCCGAGCGACGGGGATGCTGCCGCCCATCCCCACCCTGTGCATTTGAGTTACACTATCTCAGATGGATGTACCGCCATCTGTCGGTTCTGTTGCCTTCATAAAAATAATATCAATATTATCATAATACCTAATACATTCACTCAACATCTTAAACATTGATCTGACTCTGAGATAAGTCACTAAAACATTCGTGTTACAGACATGAAAGGAATCACAAATATAATACTTAAATACATATTTAACATACAGAACAAACAGAAATATCATCCAAATATTTGTCCTGGTGTTCCATATAAATAACGACCATGACCCCTGGCGCACAAAATAGAAACACCACGAATTTGCGACCGGGCTCTTCGTTTATATAAATTGATAAAAAAATCGCCAAACATCTGATCTTTTTGTTTTTTTTTGTTATTAGACCAGGTAAACAAATAAGTATATAGTCCGCTTGATAATACCAGTCTGCTGGCGCTCGTAATATCACAAGGATATCACTAGCGCGTTGCGAACTTGAAGATAATATGTAACATTTCCCAGCAATTTCACTGCGTCTCTCACCCGTCATTCTGGCTAACAGCAATGCAAACGTCGCTGATTGACTGTAGAAATTGGTGAGAGTGAGTTACCAATGCAGATAACATTTGTACGATCCGTTATAAGTCGCATAAAGCACTTGTATTATGAATTTAACACTCGATATGCACTTTACGAATACTTTCCTCGTTGTAGATTGCCATGTTTGGCTGTGCGTGGAAAATCTTAAAAGCTTATTGACGTCATTCTATCAATACCTTTAACTGCCAATAAAGGTTACTAAAGCCCCCTACCGATTCGTTTGGTGTAACGACAAAGATGGCCAAACAAACACCAGGAGGTCCAATTTTATTAATAACTCTAATCTATTGACAATAACCACACAATAAGCGAGACACATTCACAACAAAGCGTTTTCGTAAACACTAGTTGTGGCCAGCGGCTTTGCTCGCGTGGAAATAAAATCTAAATCCTAGTAAGGGTAAGTCTTCCGTGAGCCGTGAGGTACCAGCAGAGTAGTACTACCTACCTACAGAGGTACCAGTTGTCCGGAACCGACAGATGGTGGTATATCCATCCGAAACAGTGTAGCTCAAATACACAGGACGGGAATGGGCAGAAGCATTCTTGTAATGAAAGCTGCGCTCTGCGATTGCCGACACGCTTGCACAGCGCGGCAACTATCAATTCCCCCTTTCTTAGTGAGGCCTATGTCCAGCAGTGGACTTCAAATGGCTGTAACGAAGATGATGATATATGCAATAAAATTCATAAAAGGCTAAATATTCATAAACTTCGCTTTGTACTTATAAACGAACTCTAAAAAAGTGGCTTCTTGCTTTATCGTACGATAAAACAGAAGACCTATTCCAATTGTCTTCTAAGCACACACACTACTATTCTACTTTTCTTTCTTTGGGAGGCCTATTACCAGCAGTGGACTTTCATTGGCTGTAATAATGTAGATATTCTGTATTTCCTTGCTTTATATCGCATCTCTGAGAAACTCTTATTGTTCCGTGAAGAAGTATATTATTATTTAGCTTTAAGCAACAATATTAGAAGTCTATATATTAATCCAGATAATCAGCTTTATCTGAGCCAAATTTCATCCAGATCTGTTAAGTCATTCCTGCGTGAAAGAGTGATAAACATCCATACATACATTTATCATATATGTATTAATCTATCTTCGGAATTGACTCCTGATGTATTTTGCCTTACCGACTTGATTGCATGACTGACAACCACCATACATTTTTATTGAGTGCTATTAAGTACTTTGGAAAAACGAATCCATTAATATTACGGAAACTTTCTTTTCCGATTAAAAAAATCCTACTCTGGTTTTTCCTTAAGCAATGCTCAGAGCATGCAGAATTACCGACATTGCCCAGCGGATTCGTAAGTTGAAGTGGCAGTGGGCAGGGCATTTGGTACGCAGAACTAAGGCTGATGGAGTCGTAAGGTTCTGCAATGGATGCCAGGTATTGGCAAGCGCAGCGAAGGGCGTCCAACCGCAAGATGGACAGACGATCTGACTTAAACCTCAGGATTGCGCTGGCTTTAGGCCGCATACATCCGGCCCTATTAGAGATTACTTGGGGAGGTATCTGTCCAGCAGTGGACGTCTTTTGGCTGATATAATGATTGACTCTGTTTTTCCTGAAAATTCAATTTTCCTTTCTCATTTCTGTTTCCCCTCAAAACTGGTTAGAAAAACAGCTATAGGTTCTGAAGTAGACTAAAAACAAAGTCATCTGCATTGGTAATACTCTCTCACTTATTTACCTACCGCGAAATCGCTACGCTCGTATTGTTGTGTTCCAGTTTGAAGGGTAAGGAAGGTAACGTATGTACCCTAAAGGATAAACAATAATAATTGTTATATACTGGATCATTATCATAATTTAAGCCATTGTAAGTATACTGCTGAATAATTGCAGCGCTGGGCAAGCGCTGGGATTTTATGACGGGGATGCTGCTGCCCATCTCCGCCCAGTGCATTTGAACTATAGTGTTTGGATAGATAAACCGCCATCTGTCGGTTCCGGTATCTCAGCCGCCTCTAACGACACCTGGTTCAAGGGAGGTACTACTCTGCAGGTACCCCACGGCAAAATACTACATGTATTTTGCCGTGGGGTACCTGCCCACCAGAAACCTGTAGGGTACTGGGTGAATACTAGAATTGTAGCTTCCCCTGTGCTGGGTTAATTAAGAAGCGACTGAGGTACTGGTGACACGTCAAATGAATAGAGCGGGCACAAACGTGGACAGAACTTGCAAAAATATACTTATGTATAGTAAATATTTTTAGTTATTATATTGATAACTTATATAACAAACTCAACATACATTGTCCTGTCTTAAACTTCAACCTATTTGTTATGAAAAATATATTGCGCCTGATAATGATGATGATGAAACAACGTGATATGAAGTTTTTGTACATGAAATTATAATATGGTAATTTTGCATGTTTTTAAATAAAAAATAATATAATCACAACAATACTCTATTTACCTTTCACGTGTAAAAACGATAATGGTGCTAAACTTAGGACTAATATTATCTTTTAAATTATGCAAATGACACTGAAATAGACTTTAGCTTGTATTATGGCATACATAGCCTATAGTGCTATAGTGTAAGGCATTCACAAAAATAAAAATTGGTTGCCTGTAAAGTCGGTATACGGGCGAAAGTTTTACGTGACAACGACTTTGAGTGGTAAAATAATTTTAATGTGAATATTCATTCGTATAGTAGGAATAAGGATGAAATAATAGTAACAATTTAAACGAAAAAAATTTACAAAGGATTATATTAAAAACATTAATTTATACAAAGAATCTCGCACTGAATTTCATATTAACAAAATTTTATTTTTACCTTTACACATACATACGTATTTATATACAAATATATATACAATAACTTGCAATACATTTTATAAGACGTTATCACGTCAAAAAAAGAAATTCAATAAGTTTGGTATTCCTTTCTCTCAAGTAGGATCTAGTTATGTATGTGGATTTGTATATGTGTATACGTGTGTAAGTTTAGTTTCAAGTTTTAATTCTAAAACATTACATAACGATGCACAAATATATAGATAGCGTATCGCTATCCAGCTAACCTAGATTTACATATTAAAATACGGGCTTATCCCCATTTTAAATTATAATAATTTGGTAAATGTATTCGACGTCTAGACTATAAGTCAATCGAATTCAGGATACAAAAAACTGGAAACGACAATGTTATTGGGGATCCTTCATTTTCTTTCTGACAAGAATTGTTCGATTCGTGTTAGGTAATGTGGAATAAATATATGATAAGCGGATCCAACATTTGTTATTCTGATATATAAGCTACCAACCGCAGCCTGCGGTTGCGCGTAGACTACCATCTTCCAGTCTTCATAATACCAGCCCTTGAAAGTCCATTGCTGGACATATGCACTCTCCAAATAATTACCGCGCTGGGCAAGCGTGTTGGCTATCGCGCAGCGCAACATTCACGACGGGGGTGCTGCTGCCCATCCCCGCTCTATGAATTTGAACTGCATTGTTTCAGATTGATATACCGCCATCTGTTGATTCTGGTACTTTAGTCGCCTTTTACGACAATTGGTACAGGGGGAGGTATAAATCTACTCTACCGGTACCTCACGGCTTAGTCTTATATTGTCAATTTCTTTAATATATTTAAATAAGTCGACTAATAAGGATACAGTCCGCATGATGGTTAGCGCCATTGAAGCCTATCTACTCGCATCATCATAAGAATATCACTAGTGTGTTCCCAACTTAATGTCTTGAAGATCACCCAATAGTTTACTGCCTCTTCCACCCTTCAAATTGGAACGCAGCAATGCATACAAAGTTGTTCGATAGCAGAAATTACCAATTGCCGTGAGGTACCGGCAGAGTAGGATAGTACCTCCTACTACCCCAGGCATCGTAAGAGGCGACTAAGGTGCCGGAACTGACAGATGGCGGTATATCCATCCAAAACTGTGCAGCTCAAATGCACAGGACGAAGATGGGCAGCAGCATCACTGCGATTGACGACACGCTTGTCCACTGCGGCAATTACAAACAAAAATCTCCTTTCTTGCAGAAGCCTATATCCAGTAGTGGCCTTCCAATGGCTGGTATGATGATCATGATGATGAATTGCCAATGCTAACGAACGAGAGAAAAGGAATTTGTCTATAATTGCCGCGCTGCTTAAGCGTGGTGGCAATCACAAAGCGTAACTTCGTGATGACAATGCTGCTGTCCATTCCCGCCCTGTTGTAGTTGAGCTACGATTCTGCGGGTGGATATCGCCATCTGACGGTTCCGGTACCTTAGTCGCACCTTAAGATACCTGGTAGGTACCACACGGCCAACCTCTAGTATATAATAACTAATAAACTAGAACCTAGAAATGAAATAAAGTTTTAACTTTAAAAAATATGAACGATATTCAAATATCTAACACTGGGACACCATTGGAAAAAAAACCATTTTTGACCAACCTTTTTAATGCTCCATAAATGGTATTTATTCTATTTTAGATATATAATAATATACTCTTTATTGTAGACCAAGAAAAACAATACAAGTACATCACAATAACATGGAATAGTAGGTATAAGAGGTGGCCTTATCGCTAAATGCAATTTCTTCTATATAAGTTTTAAGTATTTTACATACGAGTATATATTTGTGTATGTTATGTGTATAATTTTAAGTGACGCCTGTTCTCTCCATTGAAATTCCGTAACCACTGCGTCGTGGTGCCACATGGTGATGTCATGACAATTTGCAAAGCGGGTCACCATTTCGGAACATTACCTTTTGAAGTGAACTGACAGCCTGATAAGTCGCTAAACCACTTTTGTCACATCTGACATCAGACAACATAAGAATCACAAATATAATACTTAAATACATATATAAAACCCAGAAACAGAAGACACCCAAATAGATCTAATAAATATTTATCCTTGGTGGGAATCGAACATACGCTTGGCGCACAATATAGGATCCCTACCTATAATATAAGACCTACGCCACCGGGCCTGATGATATAAAAAAGATTTTCATACAGAACCAAAACAAGGCGACGTATTATGATTTACCTCAAAAGCAGATGTTCAAACAAATGATAAGGAATAATTCATATATGACTCTACGATATACAACAATAGGAAGACAATCCAAAAGCATATTGTGTTAAATAGCCAAATAAGCCTATTTGACAGTACTTGACGTATTCTGCATAAGGATTTGTCAGATTGAGTGTGACACATCTTGTTTCTGACAGTGATCATTTAGAGTCCAACACCGTTGCAATTTGAAATGCGAAATGTAAAAAACAACATTAAGATCATCTTTAAATTCAAGTCTGTGGTGTATTTACTTGCAAAGGTACTACTCTACTTTTGCCGTGAGGTACCGGCAGAGTAGAATAGTACCTCCATATGTACTGGGGGTCGTAAAAGGCGACTAAGACACCAGAACAGACAGATAGCAGTATATCCATCAGCAACCACATCGCGAACACTGCGCTCTGCGATTACCAATACGCTGATAATTTTCCCCTTTCTTGGAGAGACCTATATCCAGCAGTGGACTTACAATGGCTGTAATGATGATACAAAGTACCATTACTTTGCTGTGTTCTAGTTTGAAGGGTGAGAGGGGCAGCGACATGTCTGGATAAATATGACATAGTATCTTCCGTTTACAATGTTGGCGACACGCTAGTGATTTCCTTGTGATGACACGGGCGTTTAAGCTGCAGTTACGTTACCCATCAAGCGGACCGTATACTTGGTTGCAGTCCTCGTAAGCACGTTGGTTTTATTTTTTGCTTTGCGTTGATTAGCAAGGTATGGGCGCAGCACCAATGAACGTTGTCGTTGTGTGGTTCTGGCATTGCCAAATCAGTTAGTTAGATGCATTCTATGATAGCGTTGGGTCATCAAGGTCATCAATATCATGAATCTAAATTCAAACACTTTCTTATCTTTATCTTTTTAATTCTGTCGACTAGTATTGAATAGTAAAGAAAACAATATATCTCCTGATTCTAGGATGCTGCGATACGCAGACAGAATCACATATCAAATTTGTCATTGTACAGTAAACCTTAAGTCCAGACCGCGGGTAGTGATCGGGTATTACAACTAAGTTTATTGCAGTTTCACGCGATCCATCAGAAAAGAGTCTTCATGACAAAAATATGGTGATGAAGACCCCGTGTCACTTAGGTTGGGCTGAAGGGACCTCTATCAATAACATCACTGAAGCCTTTGTCTTAATACTAAATAGTTGAAGCTTTTTTATAAAACCAGTACCAGATTTTATGTATTACGTTACCTGAAACACCTAGTACTATTCTACGCAGACGATAGCCCGTAGTTCAATATTTTGTTACTGTATTTATGTATAAGTTTTTAATTTGTATGTATGTATAAGTAATGCTTTAAATAATAATTATTTAATTTATGATTTACATGTAAGTATACATTTAGAGATAGATTAAAAAAGTATGTGATAAAAGATCGATGTGGCGTAAAAGATGATGTTGTGACAACTATAGAGAAAGGAATATTGGAAGGTTTGGACGTGTAGAAAGAATGGATGAAAGTAGAATGATTGCACAAATATATAGAGCGGAAGTGAATGGAAGAGTTGATGTAGGACGATCGAAGTGAACATATCTTAACCAGGTAGAAGAGGTTATAAAGATGGGTCTGGTCAGAAGTACTAAGAATAAACAAGCTTGTATAAAAGGACGTATGCGAGTTAGGAAAGCAAGAGGGGTATGCCAAGATCGTAGTAAGTGGAGATCCAAAGTCTCTGCCTACCCCGATGAAAATAAAAGATAAAAATTTTGAATGGGCCTGTTAGAAGATCGTTGCGATCTTGTCTTATGTATCAAAGGTTGTGTGTTCGATCCCCACCCAGGAAAAGTATTTAAGTAATGGTATTTGTTCTGTGTCTAGTTCTCTGTCTGTCAAATATATATATTTAAGTGTTATATTTGTGATTCCTCTGTTGTCTGATGTCTGTAAGCTCCTAATTTAAGCGACTTATCACAGAGTCAGGTCAGTATATAAGACGTCGTGTGAATTATTACAGTCAAGCCGGGTAACATTGAACTATCTGGGTAACATTGACCTGTCCTTTTTATGGAATAAGTATATTAATCTTTAAAATATCTGTTAAGATTCACAATGGAGATAGATCTTGCAATCAATTAAAACCTTAATCGTGGCTAAATTCGTTTTATAGTCTACGAAAGAGGGTAATTCAAAGTTTACCCAATAGTTCAACATTACCCGAACTTATTGTACTTAATTGCTAAATTCTATCATTTGGTGACGTGGATGGTAACAATACTATTTTGTCCGTCAAGGAACGTGAGATGTTAAGTGATTTTATTATTATTATTTATAACTATATTACATAATTTAATCAACTAAATCCATACCAATATTATAGATTTCTGCACTCTTTGTTACATACAAAAAGTAACCACCTTATTTTATTTTTGTAAATCTTCCCCCGAGCCGTAAATTAGGGGATGGTAATTTGTGTAGAATTCTACGCAAAATTTGTACAGGTTTTATGATACAAACGAGTCGTCTACAGGAGTTGTTTACGCATAAATACATAGAATATGAAGCTATTCTGTGTATATACAATATACATAAACAATAATAGTAACAATAAATATAGTCCAGTCTGGTGTTTATTCATGTAACGAATATCTATGTCATGGCTAATTTTATAATAAATAAATGGTCCTGCAAAATTTAGAAATCGCTGTGCGAACCGTGTACGACATGGCTGATGTATATTTTGGAAATCCACATACCTTCGTCTACTACGAGTTAGTTTATTTTCACGTTTACATAGTTTATGCTGTTTGAGAATAAGTTCTTGGTAGTACAATTGTCTCACTGTTAAACTTTGCTATGGATATAGAGGTTTGAGGTAGGGTATTTAAAGGGTAAAATGTACATAACTTTGAGCACAGATCTCTGAGCCCTTTCTAGCGGTAACATATTCGTTTTAGTAGCACCCCCCCCCCCCCCCACATAGTAATACAATACGACAAGAGAGACTGACATAGAGTTACGTATAATATTTTCAATTTTTTTTCTGTAGCAATATGTCATATATTTCTAAAAACTGCAGTTAATTTTCGAATTCTTTGCGTTAAAATATTTATGTAAGGGTTAATAGTTAATAAAGAATCTAATGTTATGCCAAAATATTTATATGTTGAAACATTTTTTAATTTTGGACAAACACAAGTACTTTTTTTAAATTTACAATTTATTCAGTGGGCAAAGAAATGCAAAGAATATATTTAGGTGATTGAGTATTTTTTGTAATCGAAAAAAATACAAATTTTGTTTTATCTGCATTTAAGGCTAGTAGGCTTCATTCAATTGTTGTTGTATGTCAGTAAAACCAATTTGGGTATTTTCAGTAACATCTTTCCAGTCACTACCTCTAAACACTAGAGCAGTATCATCTGTAAATGCAATTATTCTACCATTTTTCAGGGTAGTATAAATTATGTCGTTAATGTAGATGATAAATAACGTAGGTCCCAACACACTCCCTTAGAGTACTCCATATTTTCACAGGTTTCACTAATAAAGCTACTTATTTTAAATGTTTTGTTGTCTATGGTTTAGATAACTTTGAAAAAGATTGAGATGTTCCCCTCTTCCACCAACAGACTCAAGTCTTCGAAGTAGAAGAGGAATGGAAACGGTATCGAAAGCATTTGCAAGGTCAAGGAATATTTCAATTCATTTTTTTCCATAATTCAGTTCACTGACTAAGAAATTAGTAAGCTCCGATACCACATCACTATATTATTTTAGTTATGACTTCCCAAGTTTTTTTGACACTAGTAGAGCTAGCCAATTCAAGTTGTGCTTTTTCATAACTAATTTTAGCTATTTTTATGATTTTAGTAAGATAATTTCGGTATCTATTGTAAGATATTTTAAGAATTTCATTGTCCGGTGATTTCTTTAATTTTGAATGCAGTTTATCTTTGTGTTTTACACATCTTAACAAACCATTTGTTATCCATGGTTTCCATGGAGTTTTGCGCTTAGAATAAGTTTTATATTCTGTATTTTGTACTATTATATTGCTTATTATAGTGATTAAATTGTTGATAGCCTGTTTAAGATCATTCGTTTGGAAGATCGATGACAAATTTACTTCCTTCAGATCAATGTTATTTGGCTGAAATTGATGTTTGGGACTGTAATGGGTCGGTTTATTTATTTAAGTTTCTTATTTATGGCAAGTAAAACTGAGTAGTGATCCGTGATACTTTGTATCACATATGTATTAAAGGGGTGGGATGTTTTTACTATTGTGTGGTCCAAGCAACTAACAATATCCGTTGGCAAGTGATGTGTGGGAGTAAGACCGAATGTTGCTGATAAGTTCAGATATTCTAATGATTGTTTATTGACAAAATTAGGGTTAATGTTAATGTTTATATCTACAATTAAAATTATATTGGAATATCTATTTAGAGAATGCAGAAGTGTCTCTAAAGTATTTAAGAAAGGTTCTATGTGTGTATGAGATGGTGATCTATAGATAGATATAATAGCAACAGTGTTATTCAAAATAGTAACTAAACAATTGGCATCTGATATATCTGGTTCGTATGTATGTGTATCTAGTTCATTGTTGAGGAAAGCAACAACACCGTCATTTTGGTTATATAGATTTTTTGTAGCAAGTGGGGAATAATTTTTTAGTATAGGAAGTGTTTCGTCACTTGTAAGCCAACATTCAGTGAGAGTAATTATATCTAGAATAAAATCAAGTCTTTTTAGAAAAATGTCAAATTCATTGAAATTTCGTCTAATACTTCTAATATTTTGTGTCATTATGGTGAGTTTTTGTTTGTACTGTTTGATTATTTATTGGTTGTAAGATATCAGGCGTATATGTACATGCCGTGTTAGATTTACTGTTATCTAAATCAGTGATAAAATTGTCGTGTATATCTATTCTTTTATAAATATTATCATTTCAAACAGGTTGTATTCCGTTAATTTAAATAAAAATTATTGTATTTCATAAAAATGGCAAGGACTTGGTTTTCCGACTCAAGTGTCGTGTTAAAAATTGCACTAACAAACGTAATTATATTTGCTGAATATAAAGTTATGATACGTATTGCATGTATAGTGTCTTTGTAAAGTGCATATTTTAAATAGTGGATAAGAACACTGCATGTAATATACGCCAAGTTACTAGTTAGGTTACATAATGACAATAACAACAAAGAGATAAATAAGTAAGTGGAGCGCTATTTGACTCTGTATAAATTCTTCTTTCTTGGGGAGGTGCAGCAGTGGATTTTCTCCAGCTGATATGATGAAATATTTGTCTTAGAACTCACAACTCATAAAAAAAATTAAATAATTTATTAAAAATTAAATTAAATTAAAAATTCCCACAACATTTCATATATTGATCTGACTACGTCAACCGTGTTACGAATGCCAGACAACATAGGAATCACAAATATACTATTTAAATTCATATATTTAACACCCAGACACAGAACAAATACAAATATCATCATATAAATATTTGCCCTGTCGCACAAGACAGGGCCATCGGGCCCGTCATAAAAAAAGTCTTATCAAGTTATGTTTATAAAAGGATAGTGAAACTATTTACTTAATTTTTTTACGGAAAGGTCAACAAACGCTCATATTATTAAGCTAGTTTTTATTAACATTATTAATTATACAGCTCAATATTATTATTAAAGCCCTTATGTACAGACAGAAATATCAAGCAAATTCATTTTGTAATATGTGACGCTTACAACAATATTTTGAGCTCCTTTCATTCAACTGATTTAATAAAAATCAGGTAATTTAGTTTCCGCTGGTCGTGCGTTTAAAATTATATTAGCAAAATCATAAATGTAGCGTCTCAATCTATACAATTATCATCATCATTACAGCCATTGGAAGTCTACTGCTGGACAGGCCGCTCCAAGACAGGAGGTCGGGGGTGATGCTGCCCCACACCGCCCTGTACATTTGGGCTGCACTGTTTCGGATGAATATACCGCTCTGGCGGTTCTGGTACCTTAGTTGTCTCTTACGACACCTGGTGCAGTAGGAGGTACTATTCTACTCTGCCGGTACCTCACGGCAATCTATATACGCGCCAAACATTACTGACTATATATATTTCGACAACGAGACTAATTTAAGCCATGCTTCGATGTACTCCAAACGATGAGGGATTGTCTTACAAGTAGTCAAATACAATAGTTGTTGGGAATTTTTTATTTTTATTATTAGACTAAGTGAATAAACAGGCATACAGTCCTCGTAAACATCACAGCAGTTATAGACTCTCGTATTGTTACAGGGATATCACTAGCCAGTTGCCAACTTGAACATCGAACTTGAACTCGACTTGAACATAGTTTGTCACATTAGCCAGTAATTTCACTGCCTCAAATCCGAAGCAGTGTAGCTCAAACACAACAGGGCAGCGATGGGCAGCTGAATTCCCGTCGACAGGCTACGCTCTGCGATTGCCACCACGCTTGCCCAGCGTGGAAATTATGGGCATATTTTACACTTTCTTAGGGAGGCCTATGTCTATCAGTAGACCTTTTGCGGCTGCCATGATGGTGATGACGAAGGTAACCGAAAGGTTAAAAAGTTATTAAAAAAGCTTTATAATAAGAATCTGATATAACAGTCATTTTAACAGACCCGTTCCGTCAGAAAACACGTCTTAAAACTGGATGACGCAACGTTTTTGTCTATTGACGTATTCATAAACTCTATAAACATTACCAAAAGTACTTTGGCAAAGCGAATAGAACGCGAGGTTGGTATGATTGAAGATAACGTTCACTTGCATCATTCATGTTAACCAACACATGTAATATTATTTCTACCGTCAAACATCTGTGTTGGTGTTGCTGTGTTCCGGTTCGAAGAGTGAGAGAGACAGTGAAATTACTGGATAAATGTGACATTATATCTTCAGTTCACAAGGTTGGCGACACGCTAGTGCTATCTTTGTGATGAAACGAGTGTCTATAGGCTGCGGTCACGTTTCTTTTTCAGCGGACCCAGTGCTTGTTTGCTGATTTCATAACATAAAAGTTAATCTCTCAGTTCTGGTACTTAGATCTCTGGTGCTCTAAGTCGCCAATTACGACCCCTGGTACTGAGAGATACCATACCACTGCACCAGGTGTCGTAAAAGGCGACTAAGGTACCAGAACTGACAGATGGCGGTATATCCATCCGGAATAGTGCAGCTCAAATGTACAGGGCGGGCATGGGCAGCAGCATACCCGTCGCGAAAGCTGCACTCTGCCATTGCCAACACGCTTGGCCAGCGCGGCAATTATGGGCAAAAAACTTTCTTTTTTAGAGTTTTTTTTCCAGCAGTCGAATAGCTGGTATGATGATATATTTTGATGACCTAACTCTTTATATTTTCTTAATATGCTATCTTTATAAAGAAGAGACGAGCACGATTACAATCTTAGTATACCTCTCCCGCTTTTCATAGTAAAAGTGGGCATAATTTTTTTTGGAAATCTACCTTTAAACCCTTGAATGAGAAGGTGAAATTTTATATGTGACTTACACACTCTCTCTTACTAAAAAAAAATACCTGCCTTATTTTTTGCCAGAAATCTTCCTTTGGCAACTAAAATAGAGGGTGGAAATTAGTTAAATGTTTTACCCTGAATTTAATGCGAATGAAGCCGCGCGCAAAACTTTGTAGTTTTATAGAATCCATTTATGTATTTGCGTTTATTTAAGCATGAATTAGTTACAAGCTTTTTTTTTAATTTTTCCTATTTATAATGTAAATAGGATCATTTATTTTAAACTTCATTCTAACAATTCGGAAACTACGCGGCACTGACAACGATGACGTCCGACAATTGGCTATTGAACCATATCATAGAGACACGCCCGTGGCTCAATTGACCATATTACGTTGGCCATGACTCCGTAACGTCACGGGACGAGATTGAATGAGTGACTCATGTGGCCAGAATGGTAAATGCGTTGGACCATCTGCGTCAGTATAATAATGAACTAACGATACATTATTCACTTCGCCGAGTAGCATTGTCATCACGCCACTTGCAAAACGTTCACAGCTGGACATAGTATACCTCCCCAAGAAAAGAAGAATTTCGAAAAAAATTGCGGCGCTAGTCAGTAGCGTTGGCTGTCACAGAGCGAAGATTTGCGACGGGAATGCTGCTGCCCATTCCTATCCCCATGCACCTCAGCTACGCTGCTTCAGGTGGATATACCGCCATCTGTCGATTCCGCCAATCAATGTCAAAATATTTTTTTTCAAACAGGTTCTGACCACTTTAAAATAGTTATAAAAACTACGATGCGTAGTCAGTCATATATCAAACCTGTCATAGTACAGCAAACCTATCTTAAGACTAGACTGCCTTCACATGGTGGGTACTTCAGATAAGTTTAATGCAGGGTTATTACGAAGTTCATCAGAAAAGAGCCTGCAAGAAAACTAACGGTAATGAAAGCCCAGTGTCAACTTAGTCGGGTTGTTGGAACCTCCTTTAGCGACGGCGCTTACAGAACCTTCGTTTTAAAACTGAACAGTTGAGATTTATTGAATATGACACCTTTTATGATATGTAGAAAAAGTATGAGAGTAGAATGACTGCACAGATATATAGAACGAAAGTGAATGGAAGAGTTGTTCTAGGACAGCCTAGGCGAACATATCCTAACCAAGTAAAAGAGGTATTAAATAAGGACCAGGTCAGAAGTACCAAGAATAAATTAAAACAATTAGGTCTTATTGAAACTCATATCACCATTAGTTTTCCTTACATTTGTTGGCTCTCGTAATTAATCTACATAAACTTAGTTATAAGACCCGACCTCTAAGACTCATGACCTTTTTATTTAAGACTCTTATTACACGGGTTGTCAGGGTCATCGGACATTTTTGTAAAATTGTAATTAGCAAATCTATATTCATAGTTTATTTTTGACGATTTTATGATAGGCTATTTTTAAATAAATATATATTTGACTTTGACTAAACGAGCAGGTATGAAAATGCTAATGCGAGTAAGGGTAAAAAGAGAGGTATGCCAAGATCGTAAACAGGGGAGATCCAGTCTCTGCCTACCCCGATGGGACTCAGGCGTAATGTATTTACGTATGTATGTCCATTTGGTACAGAGAGAGGTACTATTCTACTCTGCTACCAAACTACCAAAAATTTTACTATAAATTTTTCCTGTTAAAAATTATACAACTACAGAATTTTTTCCTTGAAGATTGCATTGTAATATGCTGATATTTCATGAGAATTCCATAAATATTTCAAAATGTATTTTTTTAGATAAATCAAAATAAAGGATTGTTATCCTATCAATTAGGAAAATATACTAAAATAAATAAATATAGTAAACTAGATTGTTACTCACAACTTTGTCTGTATAGACTTATATTGCATCCCGCTGAAACTTTTCCTTTCATATACGACTTAGCTTTCCTCATGCCAAATCTCATCAATACTTTTTACCCTTTAGTCGTAAAGATATAATAAAGTAACAGACAAATTATACTGAATAATTATGTCATCATCATACCAGCCTCTCCAAGAAAAGAGGTTTATTGCCCATAATTACCGTGCTGGGCAAGCGTGTCGGCAATCGCAAAGCGCAGCTATCGCGACGGGGATGCTGCTGCACATTCTCGTCCTGTGCATTTAAGCTACACCGTTTCAGGTGGATATACCGCCATTTGTCGGTTCCGGTACCTTAATCACCTCTTACGTCGCCTGGTGCAGTAGGCAGTACATCTCATATACTGACCTGACTCCGCGATAAGTCGCTCATAACACTTGTGTTACGGACATCAGACAACATAATACTTAAATAAATATATGTAGGCATGACGGGCTGTTCATAGATGTATGTTGGCAGTGTTGGTTCCAACTGTGGGTGTTATTGCTGGGAATGTTGGGTATGTCAGAAAAAACACGCGATTACAATATTAATTTAAATATTGTTGAAATGAAAGAAGTTCGACATTTATTTGGTGTGAATTTGAGAGATAGATTAAAGAATAGTGTAGGTAATAAAAGATCAATGTGGTGTATAAGATGATATTGTGACAGCAATTGGGAAAGGAATGTTGAGCTGGTTTGGATATGTAGAAAGGATGGATGAAAGTGGAATAATTGCACAAATTTATAGAGCAGAATGGAATGGTAGGACGACTCAGGGGAACATACCTTAACCAGGTAGAATCGAATATAAGGTATCAATGAAGAGCCAGGTCAGAAGTCCTAAGAATGAACGAACGTGTATGAAAGGACTAATGCGAGTGTAACATGTAAAGATGTAACACTTAGTCTTTGCCCACCCCGATGGGGTAATGAATGTATGTATATATATGTATATGTATATATATATATATATATGTCGCACATGTAGAATAATCAACATCTGGACCATCGGACCCGTCAAAATGTTATTGTTTATAATATCAATAGGAACACTACCGAATAAGCCATCGGGCCTAAATATATATTTTAATTAGGTATAATTGTGACAAGGATGCTACTTATCCCCGAACTGTTGCATTTATTGTTTCTGATGGATGTAATGCCACCTATGGCCTGTAATTACACCTGGTAAAGAGGGAGATGCAATTATATATTACGATTAGTTGATAACATTTAATTCTACAGCATTGACCTGCATCTCGTTTAAGAGCGTAATTTAAACTTGGTCTGTTATTAATATAAATTAATTAATTTAAAACTTAGAAAAGGTAGCACAAAAAATATAAAACGTTACATATATTGATCAAATTAACCTTCTTGTAAGGATTTGTAAGAGAAAGTTAAGAATTTCCTAGCAAAAAATCTGCCTATAGCAAAAGGTCTCCCCTTTAGAAATAAATCAAAGCTAAATTGGTTAAGCAATTCGTACAAAGGTCAACGAAAAAGTGAAATACATCATAATTATATCAGCCATTGGAAGTCTCCTGCTGCATGCATGTAATATAGCCCATAATTGGCGCGCTGGGCAAGCGTGTTGGCAATCGGGTATGCTGCTGCCAATACCCGCCCATAAACTATTTCAGATAGATATACCGCCGTCTGTTGGTTCTGGTACCTCAGTAGCCACTTACTACAGTCTATACAGGGGGAGGTACTATACTACCAAGCCGATACCTCACGGCTATACACGAAGAAGCTAATATTATTTATAATACTAAATTTCGTCTTACAATGGAAAGAAGCAGGACATAATGAAAATCGGGGAAAAAATTGGCTAAACTATGTTAGATCGAAATATTTTAGCCAAGTCAACACAGTATCTCTGCAGGTTAGTTTGGGGAAATGGACAGCTTTTTATTGTTTAGATTATACAGATAAGGGCCAAGAAAATATAAGAACCTATGAGAGTAATGTGGTACCAGCAGAATACGCTATGTAGTCCCGGAAGACTAGAAAAGTACCTCCCCCTGTCATAAGTCATAAGAGGAGTCATATCAAAAGGCTTCCTAAATTTAGTTTTAAATGTTTTGTAAGTGCCATCACTTTTAAAGGAATAGCATCTCTCTTTGTAACAGGTATCGTAAAAGGCGACTGAGGTACCGAAATAGACAGATGGCGGTATATCCGTCTGAATCAGTGTAGTTCAAATGCAATAGGGCATTCCCTTGGCGAAACTACGCTCTGCGATGGCCATTACGCTTGCTCAGCGTGGCAATTTTGGGTAGATTCTACCTTTATGTTCGGATCATATTTTGCAAGTAGGTCCGATTGTTTCCTAAAATGGTATTGAAAATAAAAATAAATCTAAATAACTGATCTTATATCTTTGTATGACTTTTAGATTGGTGAGAATAAATTTACAAATCTGGAGGAAAAATAATACACATACTTAAAATTCAACGCCTTTTTTTTGTTTATTTAATTTTTTTTTATTTCATTCTCATGATTAAAATAATTTAAACTTAGTCGCAAAAAGGATATTAGAAAGGCGGCATTGAAAAAAAAAAATTGAATTGTAATCTCTCGAATTTTCACCTTGAACTTTGGGTTTTGTTTTACATACATTTAGAATCCGTTTGATATTAAAATAAGGTATATGATGATAATGTTTTTTAACGAATAAAAAAATCGCGCGCAATAAAATATTAAATTATAAATAAATCATTATTTCTCTTTTAGAAAAAAAGAAAAGTTTTATACGACAAGCAAGCGAGCATACGGTTCGCGTAATGATAGATTTGCCAACTAGCGGTATACGTTAGAATTTCGTGGTTTCTTTTTATTAGACTTGGTGAACAACGCATACGGTCTGCGGGTTGTTAGGCATCACTACAGCCTATAGACGCTCGTAATGTTAGAAGGATATCACTAACGCGTTACCAACGTTTTGACTTGAAGATATTACGCCACATTACCCAGCAAATTCAGTGCCTCTCTTATCCATCAAACCAGAATTAAGCAATGCGAACCCTGCTATTTGCCGAACACTCACCTATTTTTATAGGTGAGAGTGAGGTACCAATGAAGGCGACTTTTAGTTTGAGGTCTACCTCATGTATACGAGTCACGTTGTTTGTCTAAACTAATAAACCGATCATAAATAATTTTTGCTTATTATGTGCAGTTTAATCTAACTTGAGGGTGAGGATAGATTTATTTATTTTTTATTTATTTATCTAGATTAATTGTTGCAATACATTCTAAATTTCAAGTTATTTATATGTTACATTACAATCTAAATATATAAACAAAAGGAGAAGCTGACTGACTGATTTAAATATTAACTATAAGGGCTAAATTTTAATTATAAGGGCTGGAAACATGAAATTCTCCACAGGGGTTCCTTTTATAACGTAAGGGGTGGTCCCTAAGACAGTATTTTTAAACATGCAGCCGCTAAAGGGGTAAAACAGTGGTGCAAATTGTGTATGAAACTAGACTATTTTTGAAGATTTTCGAATTAAATTCAGCATAGAACTCTTCATTGAAAGTCATAAAACACATATAAAAAAGTAAAATTATAACTCAAGAGGGTAAAAGGGGGTTGCAAATTAGTATTATAGTTCTACAATTGATCACGAGTGATACCACGAGTCGATACTAGTAATATATACGACAGAAAGACGAATGCCGATTTAGTTAGTACTTCATAACAATATATTATTTTTCTATTGTAAAAATAAGGCAAGGGGATATTTACAGTACCCTATTTTTGTACATATGCCATAATAACTGAGAATCATGGTTTATTTATATGCAAATTGTATAAATCAGTAATGTAAGGCAGTATATCCACCCGAACAAGTTCAGCTCAGATGCACATGGCAAATTCCCCCTTTTTTGGGAGGCCTATGTCCAGCCGTGACCTACGAATAATAAAACATTTCCACAGTTTTTCAACCATCTATATATGGTATTTACATTTTAAAGATGTGACGTCAGAATTTGTGACGTATATAAATACTACTTTAACAAGTTCGAAATTTAAATTTGAATTGATAAAATTCAAATTTTTACTTCTGTTTTCATTCACTAAAAGGGTAAGAAACGTCATACAGCATTTTGCTATTTGAACCTATTTGAAGCCACCAATTAATATCTATATCTACTTTTATTAAAACGAATGTTGCCAAGCGCAATAATCCAGAACGGCTTGAAAAATTTATTAAATTACTTTCGTATTTTTCTTAAGGTTCACGGAAAGTTCACATGTTATTTCAAATTAATTATTCCGTGCGTTTCCGTTCGTCCATTTATGTTACCCTTTTTTTTCAACAGAACAAAATTTTTTTTTTCTATCGATCAGTTGTCATAAACAAATCAAATATAAACTCGTGCAACGTGACGGGATCGACAGGAAACCCTGGACAAAGGCAGGTTGGGCCGTTAAATCATACATAAAAGAAATGTTAATATTTGAAACCATAATTTCTACTAATTTCTACTATCTATTTACCGACAAATAGCAGTAGATACTCGCATTATTGTATTCCGATTTGAAGGTTGAGAGAGACAAGGAAATGGCTGGTTATAGTAACAACATCATCATACCAGCCCTTGAAACTCCATTGCTGGACATAAGCCTCTCCGATACAGGAGGATTTTTGCCCATAATTTCCACACTGGGAAATCGTAGAACGCAGATTTCAACGGGGACACTGCAGCCCGTCCCTGCCCTGTGCATTTGAGCTTCACCGTTTCGGATGGATACACCGCCATCTGTTGGTTCTGGGACCTTAGTCGCCTCTTACGACACCTTGTGCAATAGGAGGTACTATTCCACTCTGCCGATACCTCACGGCAAAATGAGACATGATATTTTCAAGTCTGTAATACGCTAGTGATATCCTTGTGATGCTACAACCGACTAAAGGCTGAAATGACTATCACGCGGAATTACTGCTGTTTTATGAATATAACTAGTCAATACTTAACAAAACTCGTATCCTTGTAAAATCAAATTGGTAAAATCTGGTAAAATCTGTCAACGTCGGTATAAATTGGCCCATTTATTGTATCTGGTGCATCGTTCCTCCGACGGGGGATCTGTCTCTTTCTAATCCTATTATATTGGTAGAGACAGGGTATCCTTTCGTTTCTTACCAATCAACTCATTAACTGTAATGTTGATTCGTTATTATATATAACCAGCTGTGCCCGCGACTTAGTCTCCGTGGAATTGTGACTGCAGCATATTTTCTTATACAAACTGCCACGGAGCGCAAGCAACGAACGTAAACTTTTCACCACTTTAAGTGACATTTTTAATCAATACTCAGCTTCTTTCGGATGTAACATGGTTTTACATAGCCTAAAATACTACTTATTATGTGAACTATCTGCCAGTGAATGACTCATCCCAATCGGTCCAGCCGTTCCAGAGATTAGCCGGAACAAACAAACAGATAGACAGACAAAAATTGTAAAAAAATATGTTTTGGTACGTGTACCGTATATACATTCATAGGCATCTAGTAGAAAGCGGTTATCTTATATATTACAAACAGACACTCCAATTTTATTTATATGTATCAATAGATAACGACCTGACCCAACGTCGCACGGCTGCAATGAGGATAAGAAATGGTTATTGTGGGTTATCCCCAAAAGATGAACCTAATAATGATAACTAAATTAAAACTAAACATAAAATTATATGAATAAATTATAAATAATACAGTCAACTATTACAGGCAACTACTATTACAGGCAACTATTACAGGCAATTACTATAACAGGCAACTATTACAGGCAACCTTAGGATAGAAGGAGTGAATGAAAATAAATGATTGTAAAAAATGTAAATAAGATAGATTAAAAGAAAAATATATTAATATTTTAAATTTACATCATATATATATATATATATATAGAGTGTATATAGAAAAATTTAATTAGATATAACTGTAATGATAGAAAGTGATCCATCACTAACTTCACCACCCGTTTAAACATTGACAAGGACTGCGTCCATCTAATATTTGGCGGGACGTGCATTCCACGAGAGTTATGCCATCGCGGATTTTTTTTTTAAATTTTTAATCTGTGCAACACAGTATGACGTTATTTTGATCTCTCTTATAGAGTTCGTCCAGCGCTAATAATGTAAGCGCAAAAAAGGTTTTAATTACGGCATCATATTAAAAAAATCTCTATAATTGTCAGTGTTTCTCTACTATATTATGCATGTACTATACATATAAACCTTCCTCTTAAATCACACTATCTACATCCGTTGCTTTGTTTTCAAGATCAAACCATACTTAAGGATAGACATCCGGAAGTGACTTTGCTTTATACCATGTTGTGATTATGTACATTTATTTATTTATTTACAAAATATAATCCAAAACATGAACGGGCTCGGTGACGCAGATAGTCGTGTTCCTATCTGCGCACCAGGGGTCGTAGGTTTGATCCCCTCCCAGGACAAATATTTGAAAATCGATATTTTTGTTTGTCCTATGTCTTGGCGTAAAAATACGTATATAATTAACCATATATATAAACATAAGTGCATTAAGCAACTTACCACGGAGTCAGATTAATCATCATACCAGCCATTGGAAGTCAACTGCTGGACATAAGCTTCTCCAAGAAAGACGGTTTTTTGCCTATAATTGCCGCGCTGGGCAACCGTATTGGTTAATATATGAGATCAGATATCCAAATTACAAGGATTGATCTGGAACATGCGAATGCATCAACACAATGTCTAAATCCAAATAAGAAATGCAACGTATTACAATTTCAAAACAGATACATGGATAAGGAAAGTTAAAAAATATTCGACAAGATATCTAACGATATACAGGAATAAATGAATGATTCTGATACCCAATTTACAGTATATTATGTGGGTGCCCTTGATACTCCGCTGATGACGACTCAATCCGTGTTATAGTAAACGTGACGGACGCTCGCCGTGTTCCGATCACGTTGGATTGAATCGCGCTATTCGGAAAACCAGACCGAATGAATACATTTGGGCAATCTTGCAATCCGTCATTTTTGGGTTGCCATCCATATATTTACATAATGCGATACAAGTATACCGAAAAGGTTAATGTTTTTCTAGTGTGAAGCAATGGCTGCTTACATTTTTTTTATTAGACCCGGTCGACCTACAAGCATACGAGTACAGTCCGAGTCTTGCAGCCTATAGATGCTCGTAATATCACAAGGATATCACTAACGTGAAATGAGGATATTATGCCACATTACCCAGTAAATTAGTTGCCTCTTTCATCCTTCAGACCGGAACAGCAATGCAAATACTGCTATTTGGCGGTAGAAATAGGTGAGAGTGAAGTACTAATGAAGACGACCTTTTGTAAAATGTCCTCATGTAAATCACATATCTTGTAACTATTTCTCCTCATTCTCGTCTATTTCTACCGCCAAGTGCTGCACAGCAGTTAACATCGTTGTTACGGTTTGAAGGGTTAGAGTGACTTCACTGGGTAATGTGATATAATATCTAAGTGATAAGTATGTCAACGCACTAGTGATATCCTTGAGATGATATGAGCGTTTTTTAATTCTGCGACGACGCGGGACTTAACCTTCTATTTCGACCTAGTCTAATAAAAAAATATATATTGATGAGTAAAAGCTTATTAGCGTATAATATGGTAATTTTAATTCTGTCTGTGGTTATAATTTCACATTTGACATATTTATTGACCAAGTGGTTCATTTAATTCATTTCAAGTTATCTCTGAGACACTGAAGGATGTATAAAATATTTTTGAATGACAATGTTATAAAGCTTTAAAATTTCTCATGTTAAAGCTTGCGGCTTGAGTATTTTGTCACATTACCCAGTAATTTTATTAACTCTCTCACTCTTCAAACCAGAACACAGCAGACGACCTTTGAGTGAGTTTCACTTCCAGTATGACGTGAAATAGACAATGAAAAGCTGGTCGGATAAACGCGTATCATGTTCTGTGACGTCACATAACACGCCGCATCGCCTTGTGACCTTGTAACTTATTAAAAAACAAAATTTTCGTGATAGAAACTGTTAATTAGTCTAAAACTATTATATCCTTCGATTTCATTGATGAATTTAGATTTTATTTTACATTTTTTTTTCATATTTATATTATTTTTTAATTAATTTAGCGGCCTATCTCGGTTTCATTAAGGTACATATTAAATTTAATCCAATTAATTCCTATTTTCATACAGACTTGCCCAACTCGTTGTACCCGTACAAACCTGGTCCTGACTATTGGCGTACCTAGAGTTAATTTCCAGAGGGGGGATTGCCACTGACATGCAATGGCCGACGCGTATAACTTTACGGGTTGGTAGCCCAACATCCTGGGGTGGGCACTAGATCATCCTAAGGTTAGCATGACCTACTCAGCCCCCTCTATTTACGCTTTCAGTCCTAACGATTACAAACACATTAGCCTTATGATACCAGCACAGTAGATTAGTATCTCCGGCTGTACCAGGTGTCGTAAGAGGAAACCAAGTTACCGGAACCGACAGATAGCAGTATATCCATCTGAAGCTGAGTGGCTCAAATGCAGCAGGGTGGAAATGGGCAGCAGCATCCTCGTTGAAAACGCTACGTTTTGCGGTTGCCTTGCCCAGCGCGGCAATTAAAGCAAATTCCTCTTTTCGGGGAGGCCTATATCCAGCAGTAGACTTACAATGGCTGGTATGATAAGGTTACAACGCAGCCGACCTTTGTATGAGATCCACCTCCTGTTTCCGGAATAAAGGAATAGTTACAAGGTCAATTTATATTTTATTCGAATTCCCTATTTATTTTATTCTTACAAACTAGGATATCTAAAATATTCGAAATTTGTCGGCAATATCATAGCCAATTTGAATGACATGGGTTATCGGTCATAGTGATTATATTTTTATCTTCATTGTAGATCATAGAGTTTGATTACTAAGCGTATTTTTGGACAGGGTAATCCCCGTATTTGTAGTTAAAAATCTCTTTATGATGAAAGCTATTAACAATTGTTGCATCATAAAGTCCCAAGTCTGACTTTAACAATATTGAATGCATACAACAATAAGATTGCATTTAGGAGAACCTTAACCTACCGAGGAGAACCTTAACTATATGTATATATATAGCTCAGATGCAACAAAGCAGATATACGCTGCACTTGGTATTACATAAATAGGATCACGTACCTGAATGCTTATGCAAATATTAAATACTTTAATAATCTTAAGAACTATTGGCGCAAGGCAACATCGCAAAACATCGATCAAAAAATGTTAAAATTTAAATGTTGTGAAATTGGCCCGCAATTCGACTGCCTCTCACCTATCAAAGCGAAACACAGCAATACGAACACTGCTATTTGGCGATAGAAATAGGTAAAAGTGAGGTACCAATGCAGTCTACCTCATCTAAAATATATATTATTAGAGGCTGAGGTATCGAATATTAATTTTTTCACGTTAAAAACTAGATTACTTACTTCCCTCTGTACCAAGTGTCGTAAGAGGCGACTAAGGAACCAGAGAGCGGTATATCCATTCGAAATAGTGTAGAGTAGGGTAATGCTTAGGGTAGAGATGGGCAGCAGATTCCCCGTCGCCAAAACTGCGCTCTGTGATTGACAACACGCTTGCCCAACGCGGCAATTATAAGCAAAATTCCCCATTTCTTGGGTAAGTCTATGTCCAGCACTGGACTTCAAATGGCTGTAATAATTCCTTTGATTCTATGATCCTAGAACTGGTTTGGTGGGTTCATTGGCGCATTCGGTAGTGTCCCTATCTTATGGTGGTCATTCGTAGGTTCTATCCCTGCGCCGATCGAATTTTCATGTGATGGACATTTGTGTTTTTTCTGTATATATACATATAATCTAAGGAAATTTGTAAAATGCATTAACACGAAAAGTTTGGTATTTCCTCATTGCCAGGAAGTCATGATCAGAAAGGCCCAGACATTTAATCTGTTACCGAGTGGAAAAACCTATGAATACGCTTCTAGTGAATGGAGATTTCATCTGGTGTATAATTATGAATTGTATACGCCCATTTGATACTTCATGCTCATGGAAACTAGTTAATTAATGAATTCTTTGAAAATGTACACAGTCGTTGTCTTTAATTCCTGTTTGACGTAAAGACTTGGGATCTGAGATTGTGATCTCATTTGATTTCAACTGACCTGACTGACGTAGTCCTGTGTCTATTTTTATTATTGCATCTATTGAGGTACTGCATTGGAGCGTGAATGAAACGACTAATGCGAGTAAGAGAAGCGAGAGAGGTATGCCAAGATCGTAACAAGTGGAGATCCATACTCTTTGCCTACCTCGATGGGACACAGGCGTGGTATATGTATGTACATCTTGACGTCTCCTTTTCTTTTAGCTTAAAATCTTTTAGTCATTTAGACGGCAGCCACGAGAGAACTCTTAGTTCATCAGGGACTACTCAGACGTCAATTCCAGCGCCACCGAAAAAAGAGGGCGGGGTCTCTTATAGAACAGAGGTCCAATGCCCGTAATTATCCTGCGTGCCCCGCGGCCGCGATCGCGCGTTTAGCTACGGTCGCGCCCGCAGGGCTCGCGGGATCGACGGCGATCGCCCGAGGGCGCCTCTAGAGGCTCAAGCTAGGCTCGGGCAGCCATCGTTGGGGGTGAATTTAATTATGAAATTCAGCAAAAGAGGACGGACGGAGGGAGCCCGGCAGATCTAGGGTTGGCGGTAGTTTGACTTATACATTTGTGCATTCCACAACATTCTATGGATTACGCTGTTCGTTTCTGAAACACATTTATGTCTTTGACAATGTTAAAAGAAAAAGTGATAGAGTATTATCTGTCTTTATAATATACCGATTCTAGAACGTAATATTGTTAATGTTCAATTTAATTATTTATATTTTAGTAGTACAGTATACACATATTTAAATATTAAATTAGTTTTAATTTTTTATGTTAATGATTACTCTTATTTTGTCTGTAAATTTAAGGGGTACAATAAAGTGTATTGTTATTATTATATTCTTACGAATCTCAGCATTCTCGTAATGCTCGAACCTATGACGGCCTACGCCAAGTGGATAGATTTATTCTGTTATGCTGTAGGGGTTTGTGTGGTGGATGTGCGAAATCGCCAAACTAAACATAACGACTAATTTTTGCAATTGAATGTATTAGTTTTTGTGGAAGCCAATTTCCTTGAGTTATGGGTGTAGGGATTTTGGGATGGGATGGATAATGGGATAAATCCTGTTGATGAAAAAATGACATGAATAATTTTGGCGATAAGTTGTTGGCACATTTGGTGTATTTCATTTACAAGTGGAATACATTTTTGTAGTTTTTTTATTTTATTTTTTATAATTCAAATTTTCTTCATCGTACATTTTCAATTTTATATTCTTATATTATTGCATAACATTATTTATATGTTGGTGACTCAAGAGCAATGGCGCCACGAAATATGTTATAGTTATTTCTTAGTAATCTATAATAGCTCGTACGATTTACCAAATTTTTCTAAAATACAGTTAAAACCAGTTTTATCACAGAGTGATAAGTGTTACATTTCTTTGAAGCGTTTTGAATGAGTAGATTATAGATAAAAATATATCATGCATGAATGAGTGATGTTAATAAAGAACAGTTTTGAATGAAACTCTTTCCAAGAATTTAAATTTATTTTTTTGAGTGTTTGTAGTATATCGATTGAAGTAGAGAAGTAAATACTGAAACAAATTTTTTATATGTGGCTTGTTCTCATTGGGATATCATCAAGATCACTTAGTAGTTTTCAAATTGAGATGACCTTGTCCACTCTGATGACCCAAAAAAGTTTATGGCACAATATAAATCAATAACAGGCTCGTTAGCGTAGATGGATCCTGTCCTGTGGGGATCGAACCCACGACTTCTGGCGCCTAGGATCTACGACTACCATCAGCGCCATTAGGCCTGCCTGGACAGACGATCTGACTAGGCAAACCTACAACCGTAGGCCACATCATTCGTATATAGAATAACATTTTTCCTATTTACCTAATACTAGTTGCACTCCGCGATTTCACTTCACCCAGCAAAAATACTTTGGCCCAATCTGCGCATCCCCAACTGTGCATTTGAGCTACAATGTCTCGGATGGATATACAAATTGGTGGTATAGCAGAATAGTATCTTGTACCAGGTACGATGCGTACCAAAACCGAAAGATGGCATATATATATATATATATATACATATACATATAAAGAGGAGCTGATGATGAATATTTTATTAAGGAAACTTGAAAACAACAGAACTTTTATACTAAATTTGCACCCCCTTTTAACCCTTAAGAGATGATTTCGGAAAAATTACATTCACTGAAGAAGCTTCACACTGACTTTCATTTAAATAACTCTAAAATCAGCTAATTTTTATACTAACTGTGCACTCCCGTTTTACCCTCTTAGGAAGTTCTTTTGAAAAAATAAATTTTTATCTATCTTTCTTTCAGCTTCTCCTTTGATATATACTGCTATCACACTTCGGTACACATATGGGATATAGCTGACAGAGTTCTCACGAGAATAAAATATATTACACACGAATGTGTGATGCAACTGCGTGCAGTACAGCGGTCGTCGGTCACTCTGCGTTAACGAATTGTGGAGACATGACCCGTTCGCATCCTGTCGGGCTCACGTACGCCACTCCCTAACTCTTTATCAGGTACAAAGTCCCGAAAAAATACCTATCTGATAAACAAGAACCTACTTAATTAATTTTTGGGTTGATTACTTCTTTACTAGCTTAAGACGAGTTATTGTTTTCTATTTAACATTGTGAATGAATAAAGTTGGAGTGTTTGATTGTAATATTAAAATAACTGACACTAAATCCATATGGATGTATTTAATGAGTGCTTTCAATAGCAGATAGATGATCTATGATAAGCTGATAAAGAATAACTTAGGCTATACAGAATCACACTATTTTTTATTGATTAAAAAAATGGCTCGAGGTACCGACAGATTAGAATAGTACCTCCCACTGCACCAGGTGTCGTGAGAAGCGATTAAGGGACCTGAACCGATAGATGGCGGCATATTCATCCGAAATAGTGCAGCTCAAATACACATGGCGGGCATGGGCAGCAGCAATACATTTGTCTAGCGCGGCAATCATGGGCAAAAAAACTTCCTTTCTTTCTATAATGACGATGATCAATATAAAATGTGGCAAAAACAGGCGAAAAACATATGTTTTGAGGAAAAAATGCTACCCAAAGTCACTATTCTACAAGGACAAAATCGCGGGCACAGCTTGTCTCAAAAATAATTCACCATTTTTCTATACATACATAAAAGCTCTAAGGTGATAGATTATCTATTTCTTCTTTATCGATTGCTTTAAATTTGTATAATTTTGAGATTTGAGTGTTAGTAGGTTATTACTTACTACATGAAGAAATAGCAGGCGAAATGCACAAGACAGCAGCATTTCCTTTCACGAAGCTACGCTCTGCCACCACGCTTGCGTAGCGCAATTATGGGCAAACAGGCCATCCCAAGAAAGAGGGATATTTCTTAGGATGGCCTATATCCAGCATTGGGCGTTCTACATTTGCTGTGATGACAAATAGAAGTCCACGTAGACGAACTCCTGAAAAGATAAGTTTGAGTATTGTAGTATCATACATTTACCTGACTCCGTGGTAAGTCGCTTAAAGCACTTATGTTTCAGACGCCAAACAACACAGAAATCACAAATATACTACTTAAATACATATATAAAACATATATATTTAGCACCCAGACACAGAACAAACACAAATATCGTCATAGAAATATTTGCTCTGGGTGGAAATCGAACCCACGACCCTTGGCGTACAAGATGGGATCACTACCATCTGCGCCATTGGGCCCGTCAAATTAATTTAGTAACTGTTCATTCCTTATTTATTACTTTAAAAAAAACATTTGTTTGATTGTAGGTAATTCCAGGATTGAATAAATCTGATTTCTAAGCATAAGAAATACTCCTGCTAAAGTGTCGGTAGCACAATAGTAAGACACTCCCCCATCATGGGAGAGATGCAGTTTCAAGTCCGCCTGAAGTCTGCGACAAGTTAATTTTTGTCTAGTAAATTTTATCTTAAATACATATTGCTTTTCATTTTTCTGTACGATATCGGGACGACTTTTTGGCACAGCTCAGATGTAAGGGAGCGACAGAATGTTTCTTGGAATAAGAATAGTTCCTGAAGGATGCGATAAAGGCCTGGCGCACATGGTTGAGAGCGATAAGCTAGTATTGAATAATGGGAGAATCCAATTCCTTAAAATCAATAGTTGCGATATCTAATATATACAATTCTCGTGTCACAGTGTTAGTTATCATACTCCTTTGAAACGGCTTGACCGATTCTTATAAAATTTTATATGCATATACTGTAGGTCTGTTCACCCTTCTTTCACCAACCACTATTTTTTAATAGCAATATTAGTAAAGTATTTTATTTTATTTATTTGGCAGAACAACGTTTGCCTGGACAGCTAGTATATATATATATATATAATTCTACTGTATATGCGTACTAAACTAAACAGTCTAAACAGCTTATTTGAATTGATTTTTTGTATTTGAGTGGCGCCCTGGGTGGTTTAGATTCACAAATCAGCCTGGCAGATGGCACTGCAGTCGGCATCTAAGTTTTTTTTAATCGATATTGCAACTAAACGTCTGAATCGAATGAACGAATTATTGTGAATGCATTCAAATAAGGACCTGTATGATTTAGATTCACAAATCAGTATCTAGGTTATATATCGGGACGTTCGTCGTGTTCGCTAGTTTATAAATATGCAGGGTACTGTAGAAATTGGACGGTAAGCAATTCAACGTCTCAATTACGCCAATTCTAAGAAACCAGCTGTTCAAGTACAGACGCGTATTTTATTGTCTAGACATTTTTTTTTAAATAATGTACTGACACATTATTTTCTTACATTTACGACATCATTGTCTTCTACGTAATAACGGCCTCAAAACGAAGTTTATAAAACGTTGTTATATGCAAGGTAACTTCAGCACCACCAGCACCACTTACAAAAATAAAAAAAACTAAAAATATGATGAGGGTATTGTTGGGCCCGATGGCGCAGATAATAGTGATCCTGCTTTGTGCGCCAAAGGTCGTGGGTTCGATCCACACCCAAGACAAATATTTACATGATTTTATATCTGTGTCTGGGTGTAAAATATATGTATTTAAGTGGTATATTTGTGATTCCTCTGTTGTCTGATGTCCATATCACAAGTGATTTCAGCTACTTATCATGGAATCAGATCAATGTATGAGATATTGTGATAATGTATTTATTTATTAAGTATCAACTTTCGAATCCTAACAGAACATCAATCTGGAGAACCCTTTATTTTCGTACCTGTAGCGACAGAAACGTCGAATAAAAAATGTAAAAGTTAAATGAGCCTCGGTTAAAAGCCGTTAAACATTAATTTTATTCTAATACTAGCGACCCGCCCCGGCTTCGCACGAGTGTAATCAGGATAAAAAAAAGATTATTACAAGTTATCCCTAAGAGATAGACATTTGCCACTGGAAACATTTTGAAGACCTTTTTAAGATTTATTAATACAATAATGTAGAACATTATTATGATCTAACTCGTGGGCTTCATCCAGCGTTTGTAATGTAATGTAATGATCAGAATTTCTTTACTATATTTTGCATGTATTCTACATATAAACCTTCCTTTTCAATCACTCCATGTATTAAAGAAACCGCATCAAATCCGTTGCGTAGTTTAAATATCTAAGCATACATAGGAACAGATAGCGAGAAGCCTCTTTGTTTTATACTATGTAGTAATACTGATATTAAGTACATAAGCGAGGAAATCTGAGTAAATACTGTTTGATCCTTAAAAGAAGTGCTTTAGGCGACCTACCTCGGAGTCAGGTCAATGTATATTGTGTGTGTATTTATTTATTTACTTAAAGCTGTTGTTGTCGCTACTATAAGTAAAGGAGTAAGGGAGACGATTGTAGAGATATCATCATCATATCAGCCTTTGGAAGTTTGGACATAAGCTCCCCAAAGAAGGGAGAATTTGGGCCATAATTGCCGCGCCGGGCAAGCGTGTTGGCCACCTCAGAGCGCAGCTTTTGCGATGGAGATCCTTCTGCCCATCCCCGCTCTGTGCATTTGAGCTGCACTCTTCGCTACGTGATTATAGGAAGTAACTTTTTTTTTATCGAATCCCAAGCAAATGGCAAAAGAGTTTGAGACGATTCGAAAGGTCGAACTTAGAACGAACGAACGAAAATAAATAAATTGTCATTTATCAATAGAGTACTCGATCCCAGTATATGTCCCGTGGGACATGAACTAAAATGAAGTCGACTAAAAAGAGTCCCAAAAGCTAGCGGTATATCCATCCGACCTACATTGTCTCGGTTATATACCAACCTATAGGTTCTGGTACATTAGTCGTTTCTTACGACACCTGGTACAGGGGAAAGTACTATTCTACTCTGGGTACCTCACAGCTCAAGCTATTACAATAAAGAAATAGGGTATCCAAGTTCTAAGTAATCAACAAACTAGCACTTAAATTAACTTAATCTATCCGTTAACTCGTCCAGCTCCAAGTCAAGCACGGAATGACGTCAACAACTTAATTGGCGGAGTTACTAGACGCCCCGTGGTTTTGGTCACGTAGCAACTCGGGCAAGCGCGAGTCGATTGATCGGTGTACAGCTTTTTTCCACATCAATAATACTGTATAATTTTTTCTTACATTTACGTGTTCAATACTCATAGTAAAACTACTCTTTAAACGGCTTTAAAACGCTGTTTATTCAAATTGACATAAGATTGTGTGTGATACAACATCATTTGTCATTCTTGAGAACGGTTGCCGAACAAAAAATGTAAATAGCCCAATAAAAACATTAAAAAAATTTATTTATATATATATATATATATATATATGTGTGTATATATAGATGGTAATGTATGGTTTAATATATATATATATATATTAAACCAGGTCGACAACCAGGCGTACAGTCCTCGTGATTGTAAGTGTTACAGCAGCTCGTAATATCACAAGGATATTACTAGCGAATTGCCAGCTTCAATATATTTTGTTATATTATCCAGTAATTTCACTGCCTGTCTCACCCATCAACTTTGTAGGTAGAAGTCACTAGGTTGGCAACGCGCTAGTGATATCCTTGTGATATTACAAGCGTCTATAGACTGCTAGGTCGCTTACTATCACGCGGACTGTATGTTTTTTTTTTCGCTTTCATCAAAAAAATATATAAACGTATACGTACTTCTGTTCAGTGTCCCAAAATGATCTTGATTAATTTTATACAATGAATCAATTATAAATAGCATAAGAGTGTATACGAAATCTGACTAAAACCGCGGAATCGCGCTGGACACAAGCCGCATACAACCGGATCTATTGGCGATTACTTGGGGAGGCCTAAGTCCAGCTGTGGACGTCTTATGGCTTATATAATGATTATGATGATAGAAATAGGTATTCTAAATTATATGTAAGACTGCGGATAAAAATCTTGACATCTAGATACGCAAAACTTATTTTTTTTCGAGTCAATCTATGTATATTCAACTTTATGGTTTTGTTAACAATTGATTGTAGGGTCTGTCAAAATATTTTCTTAAATATACGCCCTCACAACTCATAACTCAACTCATAAAATGACTTTTTGACGGTTTTAGAACGCTTTTTTCGAAATTAGATTTTAGAATTTTTTTTATTCCACATTTTGTTTTTCTTTCGGCAAAAGAGGTCAATCTTGCGTTTTTAAACCATTAAAAAGTTTTGTTATCTGTAATGACATTTAATGATTTAAAAAAACCGAGTGATTTTAATTAAAATTCTCTGTTGAATTCTTGTCCACTTTCTTGTTATTTTTATAAACTCTTTTAGAATTAGGTGTGTGTAAATGGATTTATAAAAGGCTGACAATTTAAAAAAGAAAACATTTATTTAGGTTCTAAACGGCTTTCTAATTCGGTACCAGGCGAGCTGTATGCCTGTCCATCATCATCGTGTAGTAAAAAACATTAAAAATTATTCTTTTCACGAATTGATTGTTTAATAACTTAATTTATAACATACCTATCTATTCGCTTTCTGCTCTCTATCTGTTCCTGTGTACCTATACTCAGATCTTTAAATCTACGCAACGGATTATGATGCAATTTTTTAATAAATGAAGTGATTCAAGAGAAAAAATTATATATATAATACATGCATAATATAATATAAACTCACTAATAATCTTAGAGGTTTCTAATATAGTGTCGTAATGAAAAACTTTTTTGTGCGATTGTATTGCAAGCGCTGGCTGAACTCGAGGACATAGATAAAAAATAATATCCTATACATACACCTTAAAAAAAACTGCGTTGGTATATGTCTCTTAAAGATAGCCCACCCTTATTGCACCCATGCAAAGCCGAGGCGGGTCGCTAGTATTAAAATAAAATAAAAATAATATGGCCTTGGGTTACCGGCGTAATAAAATAGTACCTCCCCCTACTCCAGGTGTCGGAGGAGGTATAGGTACCGATAGATGACGGTATATCATTGCGAAACAGCGTAGCTCAAATGCAACAACGCAGGGTTAAGCAGCAACAATCCAGCACATCGCGGCAATTATGGGCAAAATGCCCTTTTTTCAGGGAGGCCTATGTCTAGCAGTAGTTCTTCTACAGCTGCTATGATGATGAAGGTGATGATTATATAAAAACCAATCTAGGTACAAGTGTTAGGTATATATAGTCCATGTCAAAACCAACATTCTTCTCCCAATTTTGTACAGAATCAATTTGAAATTTAAGAAAGGACATATGCCACATATATGAAATATGCATGATTTCTGAAGTATAAAGACCGGAATCGATGAATAAAATGAATTTTGAAACTAATGTCTAACAGGCAAAAACTATAACGTGCTCTTTTCCATGAAATTGTCGTTACAAAAGTCAAAATTAAAATGCATTTTTTTAATTTTGGATAAGAAAATATGCCATTGGAACATAAAAAAAAACTTAAAATCTTTTTAGAACAACTTAAAAAGAGAATCAATCAATCGTCCAATGCGAGCTTCGGGGCATTACGTGTGTCAATACGAAATGTTGAAAACGTGAGACTTTATTTCATCATCCACACTAAGAATATGAACGGTATAATTTATTTGTACCGCTTTCACGGATTAACCTGTGACCCGAATTCCATGAAACTAAGTATGTGGATAGTTTGAACTCTTGTCAACAACATAGGCTATTTTTAATCCCGGAACAATTCCCGCAGGACGCGATATGATAGTTGCAGGTGGTAAGTCAATACGAAGGTCAAATCATTGGCTGAATCATCGTGAAAGAATTCACTGTATTTATAGTCTATGATATGTTTGACATAGTTGTTAAATTACTGCCCAGTTAGAGATGGCCGGGTTCAATGCTCAGCAAAGAAATATTTTTCTTTTTATATTATATGGTTATCTAAATGTCTTACTTATTACATAGGTAATAACCATCTAAAAATTGCTTAATAATTAGTTTTTCTTTATTAATTTATACGTATAGTCAATATGCAGTACATATTTTATAATGTATTATATAATAAATCTGTAGATGAGGAGAAATCATTATTTAATCTGTATAAAAAAATGAAATTTGTTATTGATAAAGGAAACAAAAATTGTACTGAATTATTAAATTTATACAGAATATATAAATAACAGAACAATAACTATTTTATAACGAAACCTCCCATAATAAAACAACTTCAACTTCTTTATAACCAATTGCAATGATGGCGTCGGTATTATTTTAAAGAATGGAACAAACACTTCGAAATTCAAAATGACATCTATTTTGAAAATTCTTAGCGACATTCCATACCAAAATGGAGTCTTAACAGCGTTATGGAATAGAAAAAAAATTGTGTTCCTTTAATCGCCGTAACTCGATAACCGCTTGATGTCGACTCGATTAAAGCCCGGGAGCATAAATACCCAGTGGACAGCCACAGACACTCATTCAAACGAGAGCTCCGCCGAAAGAGGTTGTGTCATAAGTGATTGTGTCCCGTTTATCGCTCGCTCGAGGTGAGTATTACGATTATATTCTTCGAGGAAATGTCTTGGAAAAGTGCGGGAAACGCGATTGGAGGTTCTACATTTTTTTTTGGCGAAACTAAAGTGACAAATTTAATTGTCTATGCTCTCTTCAATTTTTAAATTGAATGACAAAGAAGTAATAATATCAGTGCTTTTTTATTTTAAAATGGTACTTTTCTTTTCACTATAATTTCAATGGTAACATTTTTTTGTTTTCTTGTGTTTTTTACTTTCTTATAAAATTATGAATGCACCAATAATCATGAGCCGTAGTAAGTTAACCATATAAAAATTATGATAACTTTTGAACTATGCCTTTATCTAGTAACGAACAATAAAATTCTATCATAAAAAACAACTTAATCTTTTATAAACAATCTCATTTTCTAAATACAAAACTTTGTTTCCCTGAATCCTTTAAACGTTATACCATGTGGGATTCTATCTTTTTTAATCGTTTATAAATTATATTTTTTAATTCATACACAGTTATTTTTTTTAAATATGCTTAAGATATATAAAAAAAAGATAGAGTTTGTAGATCTTAATTGTGTCATAACCTCGTCAACTCTTTATTTGATTAAAAAAGGCGGGAATATATCTCAATATTTTTAATAACGAACTTTACAAACATACATGTCTAGGTGTTGCGAGTTGTCAATTCTTCGATCAGTTATTTTACCTCCACGAGACTTTTTTTACAAAACTTCGGGTAAAGTTCCGTTATTATTAGACATAATAATTGTTTTTTAAGTATTTTAACAAATTCCTTCAAAGCCTTAATGCGTTCACCGAAACATTCCTTATGAATTTCCTTTCCTCCGTTAATTAGTGGAAGTCATATGAAAATTAATACCTAAAAAAGGACTTAATACCTAAAAAGAAGAGACGATGGAATTTTTTTTATTTGAAAAGCTTAAATATACCGATTTTAAATAAAACTGTACTGAATGTAAACCCTAAAGTAAAACCCTTCGAAATTGACATAAATAATTGCATTAAAGGCCCATAATTCGAACACTTAGTCGGAAAGAGAACTTTTCAGAAAATGTCGTGTGTTGAAATTTTCCCGTAAAAATTTAACGTTAGTTTAAATTGCGATATTTTTAGAAATATAAGAAATGTATTATCGATGTTATTATAAATTCAAAAGCTGATATAGTTTTTGATCAGACTATATAAGTGTATTTTAAAAAAATATAGGTGCTATAAAATGAGATGTAAACTAGCCTATCTTTCATATTGGAAGCAAACATTAATTAAAATCTGTTCAGTTGTTTCAAAATTCATCCTGGACAAATAAAGTGACACGCAAACATTTATATATGAAGACATTTGTCACCCTATTGAGTTTTCAATGCCTTTTCTTCCTTTCCCTGTGACTATAGGTACGCAACCACTTTTATCTAAATATCTTGTAATTTTCGTTTGACGTCTTTTTATACTCGTAATGCAAAGTTATAAAGCATTTACTATAAAAATCTATTTTAGGACATATATAATTTACTTTATGCATAAAAGTATACAAATATAAAGACAGAAATCCAAATCCATAACCAACACAGTCTTTTGATGAGAATTATTCTTGTGCACATGGTAATGATCCTATCTTGTGCGCCAACGGTCGTGGGTTCCGTCCCCACCCAGAGAAAATATTTATATGAAGATGTTTGTGTTTGTTCTGTGTCTGGGCGTTGAATATATGTATTTAAGTAGTATATTTGTGATTCCTCTTTTGCCTGGCGTCCGTAACACAAGTGCTTTAAGCGACTTACCACGGAATCAGGTCAATGTTGTGGGAATTTATTTATATTGTTTATATTTCTCATATTCAGACAACACATTCATATTTTTGATATGACAATGCAATATTCAATTTGCATAACTGTATTATTTTTTGTAATCAGTAATTAAATGTTAGTATAATTGACAGAGATAATTATTAAAATGATAAAGATATTGATACATAAATTAATGTACTGTATTCAAAATAAAGAAGTATACGATTTGTGCATTGGATATAAATGTATATATCCATGCATGTACATATATATAAAAGCAGTATATAACTCATCAATCTATGTTTTATGTAATCAGCCAACATAAATCATGATTTGTCTTCAATTGTATTACATATTGAGTTTGTTTAGAAATATCCCAAACTAAGTTAAAAGTTTCAAAACAGCACTACTGTTAAGAGGAAACCATACGGACGAATTAACGAAACACTTTCAAAATTAGCAATCTATCGGCGATATAGTAAGTTTTATCGTTATGCGACTGTTTCTTGTCACTAATAGAAGTCAAATGATTAACTCTAACATATCAGCCGTTGGATGTCCACGACTAAACAAAGACCTTCCCAAGAGGCCTTCAACATTCAAACTCTTCATAATTGCTACTCTGGGTAGTCCTGATAAATGTAGCGTCGCGGCTACCTCAGTACATAGGCAGGTACTATTCCTCTTTTCAGTACCCCAGGGCACTCTATACTCTTGCCAATGTACTAAGCTAATTGTTACATTATTTTATTAGTATATAGTGGACACTTAGTTTGACAACCTCTGTCTTTTTTCTTATATAGGATATATAGTTAGACTTTTTAGTTATAACTATTGAATGCATGCCAAAGATCGTGGGTTCGATCCCCAATTGAATATATATATAGGAAAATTTGTTTTGTGTCTGGGTGTGATTTATATGTATTTAAGTATTTTTTTTATAATTCCTCTGTTGTCTGATATCGAACACAAATTTTTATACTATTTATCCAAGAGTCAGGTCAATGTATATGATATCATGTGAATATATTTATTATTTAGTTGAATATAGACATAAACCTGATGACCCATATATACAAAGAATACTCGTGAACATTTTAACCTTCCGGTGTTATCAGAGATTACTTTTCCTCTATCATAATTAACATTTTAAACAATAATTTATATTGATATAAAATATTAAAATAGGTTTTTTGTCTATATTTTTATAGCTGAAGAACTGTCAGTACAAATATTTTCCATAGTTCTAGTAAATAACATAATATATTTAAATTGATATTAATATTACTAATGGAAATGTAGAAAAACAAAGACTAAATATAAATTGGGGGATAGATTGACCCCAATGGTCGTATATACATCTAATAATAACTTTTGCTTTCTAAACATTAAATTTCAGCAAAACTTTCAGCTATAATATAATTGTTGTTTTACGCCTTTAAGGGTTCAGATTTTGAACCCAAATATTATCTATTATGAGCTGCCTGACTTCAAATTTAGAAACATACCTCCGGGGGGTTAATTAAGTCAATTTAGAAATTATACAAACATAACATTAAGCAACCCTGATTGTATATAATATAATATGTATAAAATAATCGTGTAACCCTTTGTCGGATAAAGATAGCAGTAATACAAATTTAGAAACATTTAAAGAAAGTAAAGTAAAATTATTTCCGTATCCGATATCTTCCGGAAGTGAGTTTCGAAATTTTGTTAATCGATAAATCGTTTTTGATCGGTCTGATCGGTCAGATCAATCGATAAAAATATACATAACTGTCTTATAGGTTGACCGAACCGAGATTGAACCCTCGACTTTTGGCGCACAAAATAGAATAACAAATATCTGCGCCAACACATTCTAAGACGAAACCGTTACTGTTTCAACCTATACTTTTATTTATATGATAAGTAGATGGTTTATTGTGATTCCCCTGCATAATTATCTTTTATTGGGTGACCTTTTAAGGACATTTTAATTACATTTGAGTCATACTATTAGAATAAAAAATATGATGACATTTCCCTGTAGTTATTCCGTATTAAAATAAATTCGCTTAGGCGATTTTCAAATGTTATTTAAAAATTGGGTTGGACAATTACGAGGTTTTTGTAATGCTAGAGTTGCGTAAGCGAATACAAAAGACAGTAGCTGATCGTTTTTACTTTTAAAGTTTATAAAATGAAATGCGAATGGAAGAGGAGCCTTGTGTTTTTTTGTATAGTTGTTTTTTTTTATGATTTTACTTATAAAATACTTGATTGATTTCTAAAATTCTTTCACCGTTATAAAGCTGCATTTTTTCCAAAACACGTAGGCTATATTTAAGTTAGTAAAAAAATAATTGAATCATTATAATTCATTTATAAAACTGTCTCACTACCACCTTTTCCGTTTCAGGTTTTTCATTACACTAACGCCATCTACCGACAATTAGCAACAACAATGATCAACTTAGTTTCTCTACTCGTCGCCACGGCGCTAGTGTCGCTCCAGTGCGGTTTTGCGGCATACGCGCAAATCGACGGAAAGAATGACTTGGACAACCATTTAAAGCCTAATGGTGAGTAATTATTCCCGATATGCTATTATAATACCTACTTTTAAACATAACATAATTCATAGATATTTTTAATACAATTAATGTAGAATCATAAAAGGAATTATGAAAAAGAAAAAGCTGCGGTAGTTTTCATCATATTAACCTTAGGATTTTCATATTTCCATAGCATAGTGTATGGGCTTACATCTATCGAAATCTAGCGGTTCAGATCCCCTATCCACCATGAAGGTGGAAGTCCGATACTAAGGATCATTAGAATCAAAGCAGCATTATAAAGTCCATTGCTGAACAAAGGCCCAAAGAAGAATTGTGCCCATAATTGCCGCGATGCGCAGGCAAGGCGGCAATCTATTATTGTCAATCAACTACTATTGCCCATCCCACCATTGCATTTGACCTATGCTCGTATTTTATTTACCTCGAGAGTACAACACCTGGTACTGTTTTAATCTGCCAACATCCTTGACTAATGCGTGGCCACAATTT
Source organism: Heortia vitessoides (assembly GCA_020976665.1). NCBI lineage: Eukaryota > Metazoa > Arthropoda > Insecta > Lepidoptera > Crambidae > Heortia > Heortia vitessoides. The sequence goes on from JACJUM010002842.1 coordinate 9,943,048, forward strand.
GGTAACTTAACGCTCTTATAAGCGATCAGCAAACCTATTGTCTTCTTAACTGCCTCTTCCACCTAATACTCTCGCTAGAATATACCGATAGTCTTATTTCTTCTTATAAGACTCTCTTCAGACAGATATCTATAATTAGATAGCCATAATTTATAAATAATCTCCTAATCTATGAACATCTATCGACAGGCACAATGCCCAAGATGAGAGCGATCCTGTCTTGTGCGCCAAAGGTCGTGGGTTCGAACCCCACCCAGAGCAAACTTTATATAATAATAATTATGTTCGTTCTGTGTCTGGGTGTTAAATATATGTATTTAAGTATTATAATTGTGATTTCTCTACTGTCTAAAATCCGTAACACGAGTGCTTTAAGCGACTTATCACGGAATCATATCTAAGTATGAGATGTTGTGGAATTTATTATTTATCTATAAATACGACACGGAAATCATGAAATTCAATGCAGCACTAAATAAGCTATCTTGCTCTGCGAACAACTGAAACTGAATAATTCAGAATATCGACCACTGAAAACGGATACGGGCTAAAAATATCGATGACTTACATCGTGCTGAATCGTAATTTCAAATCGATTGATTCTAAACATTTAAAACGATTAATTCATTATATTGTTCGTATATAAAAATAATGTTCCTTTTAGAAAAATTACTTATTTTGCATTCTTTATCGTCATTATCATATAAGCCTCATGGACTTCCACCAGGGATTCGTGTCCATGATAATTGCGCAGTCAGCAATAGCGATGGCAATGTTCATACCTGCCCTTTTACATTTAATCTATCAACTACCCTAATAAAGACCTAACGCCTCGATCTCTCGGTTTCGTTAGTCCTTCTTACTATGCTTTGTACGGAGGGAGGCACCATTTTGTTTTGCACATCGACTGGCAGGGATATTTGAAGGTTTCCAAACAGACGCGGAGGTAGACTTGGCACAATGATACCATGATCAATACCGAATACCGAAATATCAGGTATCAACGACTGAGCTACCGGAACCGATAGATGGCGGTATATCGGTACGGAAGAGTGCAGCTCAAATACAACAGGAGAGAGATAGAAAAGATACAAAAATTCTCCCCTGTTTTACGTTTATGTCTAATTATGATGAGAATTTAATATATGCGATGGTATCTCTATCTTGTGCACCAAAGATCGTGAGTTCTATCCCCATCCAGGACAAATATTGATATGATTATATTTGTATTTGTTCAGGATCTGGGTATTAAAAATATGTATTTAAATGTCATATTTGTGATTCCTCTGTTGTCTGATATCCGTAACAAAAGTGCTTGAAGCAACTTATGTCGGAGTCAGGTCAATGCATGAGATGTAGAGTGAATTTATTATTATTATATTATAGCAACCTAAACGATTTAAAAACCTAATAGTTACCATTTTAAATTATAACCAGACGATTAGCCATTTAAACTCAATAAAATCCAGGCATAATGATCCAGATGTCTCGGCCACTATATTGAATTTCAAATTCAACTTCCACGAGTACGTGATTTTACAGTCAAATTTGAAAGCGCTGAAGCGAGGCGCGTGTAGGAAGACTGATGACATAGCTTGGTACAAACCACTTTTTTCATGTACCAATACCAATTTTGAATTGTAAAACAATAAAACAGTTATACAATAATTGTAATTTTATATTTCATAACCCTTTTATCTAATACAAACTAAGTAGTGAAGAATTACAGTAAAACAGTTTGTGAATAATAAAATAAAATATATGAAATTCTTTACTGATAATATAACTTTTCATTTGTTTCACTTTTCACGTTTCACTTTTCTTTATCAATGAAAGAGTTATTGAAATCGGTTCACTGATTTTTACGTCTGTTCGTTACAAACAAACAAACAATTTTTCCATCACTGGACTGGTCTTACAACTAAGTTCACTGCAGGTTCATTACGCGATCCATCAGAAAAGAGCCTGTAAGTAAAACTGATGGTAATGAAAGCCTCGTGTCGCCTTGGTCAAGTTGACTTGTTGAGTTGACGCTCACAAAAACTTTCCCCACATAAACTAGAACGTTTTAATATCAAACGCAAAAACTCAATTGCTTTAAGCTTTTAACTCTAAGTTAGGTCAATGTTTGATATGTTGTGTATTTTATGATTATATTTGTCATTAGGCCCGGCTCTACCCAGGACAAATATTTATATAATAATTTTTGTGTTTGTTCTGTGTCTGGGTGTTTAATATATGTATTCTAGTAGTCTATTTAAGATTTCTCTGTTGCCCGATGTCCGTAACACAAGACGATACACGTGTCAAAGATGTTGTGGGAATATATTACATTATTAATTTATTTTTATTATTATCTTCCAGTTGTGCCTCAGAAGAGGCGTGTCGTTAGACCGTTCGTGAGCATAGGGGTGCCACCCCCTGAGACGATCCAGTTGACCCCTGGAACGAATCTGGATCTCAGCTGCGAGGTCATGGGTCACCCAGCGCCCGTTGTGCAGTGGCTGAAGAACGGCGAACCTGTCACTGATGTGAGTACTCTTAATCTAGGTAATACTTCAACTTTGGTGTTTATTGATCCTGAAGTCAAGTACCAGCATAGACTCCGCGAAAAATTCCCGCGTTGAAACAACTTTAAAACGTCAGCAAAATATGTAGAATTAGTAATATATATTGAAGAATATACCAGATGGACCCAATGGCGCAATTGGTAATGTTTCTATCTGTTGCGCTAAATATTATAGGTAGGTACGACTCCCACCGGTCATCTAACCCATGGCCATGCTAGATGCGCCACCTCTCGCTTTCCGATATCTGTCTGTTCCTATGTTTGCTTAGATCGGGTTTTTTATTAGATAGAATAATTCAAGTAAAAAGTTTTAATGTATAATAAATGCAAGATATAGTAGAGATACATTAATCATTTCAGAGTTTCCTAATGTTGTAAATTGATGTAGTGAATATATCTTTTTTGCGATTACATTGCAAACGCTGCCTGAACCCGACGATATCAAAATAATGTATAATGTATACACCATAAAAAAGGTCTACAAAAAAGTCCGCGTTGGTATATGTCTATATCTTAAGAATAACCTACACTAACCATTTTTAATTTTCATTGCACCCGCGAGAAGCTGGTGTAGATATTTAGTCTAGAATATACATAGATAAATAATAATTCACGTCTTCCATTTTCCAGTACGAGGAAATGAACGAAATCATTAACATCCACCCGTCAAGCTTAGCTCGGATGACATCCAGGATCGTGATGGCTTCAGCTGATGATGGAGACGTGTTCACTTGCGTGGCATTATCAGGACTCAAGCGGCAACTTGCTTCAACCACTGTCTACTCCAACGAAGGTAACATTTATTCCTTATTTTTTGGACTGTTGCCTGATATCCAGGCATTGTGTGCTGATGGTGGTTAATATATAACTTGATGATACCATGGTCTTAATAGCTGATTGTACGATGAAATAATAACGTAATTTTACTCAGTAATAAAACGCAGTAAGCTAATTAAATGAACAGCTAACTTGCTCCTTCTCATAAAGTCTAAGCTGTACCACTTAAATAAACATTTGCTATAAACAAATCGACAGGCATTAGATATCAAGTCTACCGTAGTTAAGTAGTCGTCTTATAATTATTGGCATATAGCAGTACTTTTGTAAGACTTAATTGAAAATTTCATTATACATAATATTCTAACGAAATATTGGCGAAGTCTGACCATTTGTAAAAGTCAAGAGGTATGAGGTATTTACCTCTTACAATGGTGATTTGCATTGGTACCTCACTATCACTTATTTCTAACGCCAAATAGCAAATTCGCATTGCTATGTGCCATTTTGACAGAGGTAGTGAAATTACTGGGGAAATGTTATATAGTATTTTCAGTTCACAAGCTCGGCGACACGACGGTGATATCCTTGTGATGCGTGTGTCTATAGGCTGCGATCACGTTTACCGTCAAACGGACCATATGCTGGTCAGCTAACTCAATAATTGAAAAAATATATAACTTTTTTACACGCTTACACCATTTTTTTTATCCAATCTTATAATACCTTATCTCTCCGGAGGTACCAACTATTGGTAGCGGGAGAAGTAGAGTCACCATCTCTACCTACTAGATTATTATGCTAAGTGACTAAACATAACATTAACACTAACATTACCTTCACAGACGAGGACAACATGTTCACCCTGGAAGCGCTGTTCCGCAAGCCCGGCAAGCCCGTGATCACGGACTACTACAACGAGATCTTCCAGGACCTCGGCAGCGCCGTGCTGCTCCCGTGCCGCCACCGCAGCGCTGCGCCGGCGCAGGTCTTCTGGCTGGACAGCAACATGAAGCCCGTCTACGGGAACAGCAGAGTAAAGGTGGGAATTTAGTTTAATCCTTGCAAATAATATAAGCGAGAGAGTTTGTGAGTGTGTGTGTATGGATGTATGTTTGTGTGGATCTGGATGAAATTTTGCACGGAGATCATTGATTGTCTGGAGTAATATTTTGCGGCAAAAACGTTTTTGTGATTAACATTAGAATTTATTCAATGTTCAATATATGTATTTAAGTATTAGGTTTTGTGATTCCTCTGTTGTCTGATATCAATGTGATATAAAACCTGCCTTTGAGACATAACTCCTGAGCAGTTGTTAAGACGTAAGAATTGCTTTTAATGTATGGTATTTATTTCCAGATTCTTCCATCAGGAGACCTCCTAATCACCAGCCTGCACTGGGAAGACATGGGCAACTACACCTGCACCGTTAAGAATGTGAACGGGAAAGATCAGATTGAGACCTTCCTGTATCCATCCAGAAAACAGGTGAGCTTTTAGATATATTGTTATTGATATCCTCATTATTTCAGCTGTAGGACGTCCACTGCTGGATAATGGCTTCCCTTAGGCATCTTAATGCAGTAGAAATCGTAGGACAAGACTTCTCACAACGGTTACTTCTGTTATACCGCCATCTGTCGGTTAATGGGTGAACCTCATTTGTTATTTGCGACAGTTGGTACAACGAGAGCTGGTTCAACTCCAACGCTACCAAATGTTATTATTAATGTAGTTTATAGAAAATATTACAATTTTATTCAATATTAAAAAATAATACATTAAATTCACATTTTTATTCTTCTGCTGACTGCATTTCATATTCCTTGTAATAATTTTCATTGTCTCATAAATCAAAAATTGCTGTATAGAAACATATAGGCGTTAAACACGAAATTCAAGTTGTTAATTAAATATGTCTGTAGATCCGACTACTTTTTAAACTATTGTTTTTTTTTTGCGATACAATCTTTTCTGTCTTTTAGGGTATTGCTTAAAAATACATTTTTAATAAGTATACATATCTTTGGAAATTACAATCTACCAAGCTATCAGGCAATCATTTTTAGGATCCTTGGCTAATGAGAAAAAAAGACATCGCTGTGATCATCGTTCCAACTTAATCTATTTGGTCATTTTGGTCATACTTTGGTGCAATTTTTCTGGAAGGATGTTAATTGCTAATTTATGTTATTTTGTTACAGTGAATCAATAAAGAAAATGTCGACCAACAGTCACCCGCCCGCCGATGTGAAATATGTTCCTAAACTTAGGTATATGCATACTTAACTTATTCCTAGCTTAAGTTACTCTCCACGACTGGATTGCGATGTATTTATTTTGTTCAGTACTTAAATAACTTGTACATGGTTTAAGTTATTTAAGGCGGCTATTCTCAAAGATTTTATTTAGTGTATTTCGTGCAATGCAGGTCTAATTGTATTATTTGAGGTTAACTACTATTTCTTTTGTATTAGTTTTTTTTACATTTAAGAATAGTTTTTTCCAAAATACTGACAAAAAATCTTTTTTTATTCGCAAATGATAATACTTTGTTATTTATAGTATTCCAGAATCGTTAAAAAACTTACAAATAAAAACTTTTCACATTTGAACTCACTAAGTATATGTCAACACGATTGTATCGTATATAGATAAAGTATGCATTCATTAAAGTATATAGGTATTCAGGCATACAATACATAACCTTGTATACAATTCCGATTAAACGTCAAATATTTTATAAGGAAATGTATGACGAATTATAATATAAAACAACTGACGAATATTTGATCTCTAATATGGTTAGACGTAGCTAAATAATATCCAAAAATCAATAATATAAATTGTTCAATTCAATACTTTCCCGCTACGTGACTAACAATTAAATTTTTTGGACAACCATCGTTCTTCAAATGTCAACTCACATTTTTTTTTTAAATTAAACATTCTTATATTTATTATCTGTAACTGTCTAACTGACATTTCAGAAAAGTAAAACGAATGTGGAAAGTGAAATTAAATTGATTATTTTTTTAAGCAACATCGATCAGTAATAATTGTTTAGGAATACTTGTCTAATCAATGTCAGAACAATGTATTTTATTTTAATTATATTATTAATGAGTATACTATACTAATAAGGAAGGATTACAAATAAGAGTCAGAATGCCTTGTATAATTTTTTATCATGTTAAACTTTCGTCATGACATTTCTATAGCTGGTATCAAACAACATAGACACATATTGACTGACATTTTTTGTCCTAATGTTTGGTAGCAGAATTAGCTGTAATATGTATTATTGAAAAATAAAACATGAAGTCAGCTTGTTAATTCGGTATCTAATTCTTTGACATTTTAAAGAAATGACATGTTATACATTTCTTTTACAAAACAATAAATTCTAACAAGCATAAAGAAAACAGTATCTTGATGTATTTTTTTACATTTTTTTTAAGTTTATTTTTAGTCTGTTGTACTTAATTTAGTTGTTTTAATTTATTACGTATTAATAGAGAGATTGTTTTATATAATTGAAATATTATAATTATTATGTGTGTGTATATGTACATCTGTAATACACGGTACCCTGTGATTTGAAATAATAAATGTTTTATTAAAGAAGTCTTGATATATTCGCATTTTTATTGCAACTTATTATACGTCTCATAGTAGAATGTCCATTGTTGGACATAATTAATACAATCCGCACTGGGCAGAATAGTACCTCCCACTGCACCAGGTGACTAAGGTACCAGAGCCGACAGATGGCAGAAGCGCAGGGATTGACAGCAGCAACCCCGTCGCGAAAGCTGACATCTACGATTGCCAACACGCTTGCCCAGCGCAGCAATTAATAGCAAAAACATTCTTGGAGAGGCCTATGTCCGGCAGTAGACTTCAATGATTTCAAATAATAAAACAAATCGATTGCAAAAACTGTTTTCGTGGTGAATATGAACCAATATTCTATTTATTCTTCAAATCATTTAATGTTAGCTGACCGACTGTAATTAAATTATATTTGAGGTCTGGTTAATAAAATATTACGTTGTATTTTCAAAGGAACAATTTGTAGTATTTTGAAAATCCTCAATAAAAATTCAAGTGGCTGTTTGTAACCATATATTAACAGTATATCAGGAACATCTTTCTTACTTACTGCAGGTTCATTTCGCAACCATAGAATATATATTGCAGGAGATAGTGTCACCTTGGTCGAATTAACCGGAATTGTATTATCAACGATACTAATTTAACCTTGCTTATACATTGCCTTGTGTTCTCTAAGTCAATAAATATCTTTCTTACATCCTCCATACAGACCCATCGGTCGTTTCGGTACAACAAACATCGCTACAGTGACAGGTCGATATGAAATTGAACCATTTTAGACAGAGTACGTATCCCTTCTCTGTGTCTGTGTTGCCATGTTATTATTGATTAATAATATAAAATAACATTCGCTGTAATAAATGGACGGTATAGATATGTCAAATGTCGAGATCGCGTTGAATGGTAACATCGCGCCAGTTGGAGACCTGATATGAGCGGGAGCGGGCGAGGAAGCGGTTTGATTTCTGTAAGTTTCAAATATTTGCTTGTACTATCTCCATCTGGTGTTGTAAAAGGCGTTCCGCATTCGACAGATGGCGGTATATCCACCTGAACGAGCGTAGCTCAAATTTTACAGGGTGGGGATGGGAAGAAGAATTAATTAACGCTTACTACGTGATTATTTTGGGCCAAATTGTCCTTTTTTTTGGGGACCTGTGCTCTCGAGGTAATATTTTAGGTTTTCTTTGATAATGGCGATATGATGTGCAAAGATAAAGTTAAATATGTCTTTCAGTATAATATTTCTGTGTCTTCTCCATTATTCTATGTGAACGAGGTGTGGCTCAAATGCACTGGGTGGGCCCTGTTTTAGATGGGCAGCAGCATCGCCGTCGCTTGCCATGCGCGGCAATTATGGGCAAAATCCGTCTAAAAATCCGAGGGCAAATCAAGTGAGAGGTTAGGACGAAGTGGAGGCTGATGATGATGTCAATTTCCTAACAGTTATTGTTAGAACAATTTGTACAATATAAAAACAAATAATTTGACACCATATGTTTTTATCCAATACATGTACATTTATAATCCTTAGATCAACCGGATTATTCTTTCTTTTATTGTGTTAGTAATTGCCAGGTTCGTTCAAAAACAGGGGCAGACGGTAGTTTATTGGGAAAAAGTATATTTGCTTGTATAGAGGATTTTTTTTATAGATTCACTCCCACGATAAAGGGATTAAAGAATAAAAAATTTCTAAACTATATTTTTTTATAAGGGAAATATAGAGGACTTAAGACAATGGTCATCTGCATTACCTCACTCTCACCTATTTCTCCTGCCAAATAGCGGTATTTGCATTGGTGTTTCGCTTTGAAGGGTGAAAGAGGCTCTGAAATTACTGGGTTGTGAGACGTATTTACTAGGTTACTTAATTCACAAGGTTGGCAATCTGCTAGTGATATCTTTGTGATGTTACGAGCATCTATAAGCTGCTGTGACGCTTACTATCATCATCATTGCATCAATTGTAATAATAACAATTTACGCCTTCCCAAGAAGATGAAGTTTTGCTCATAATTGCCGGGCTGTCCATCTCCACCTTGTGCATTTGAGTCACACTGTTTTCAATGGATATACCGCTATCTGTCGATTCTGGTACCTTAGTCGCCTTTTACGACACCGATGCGGGGGGAAGTTGACGGGCCCGATGGCGCAGATGGTAGTGATACTGTCTTGTGCACCAGGGGTCGTGGGTTCGATTCCCACCCAGAGCAAATATTTATATGATGATATTTGTGTTTGCTCTGTGTATGGGTGTAAAATATATGTATTTAAGTAGTATATTTGTGATTCCTCTTTTGTCTGGCGTCCGTAACATAAGTGCTTTAAGCGACTTACCACGGAGTCAGGTCAATGTATGAGATGTGGGAATTTATTATTATTATTATACTCTGCCGGTACCTACGCTATATACGCTTACTATCAGGCGGTCTAATAAAAAATATGCTGGTTAAATCGCTACCGCCCATGTTGGGTAGTAAGTACGAATGGACGTGGGAAGCCTTTGCCCCGTGAAGTGTACCCGATGTTTGCATAATATTAGAGTTAGAAAGGTCCCAAATCCAGATCGACTAACCTTTGCACTTTACCTGTTAATTGGTGTAATTGGTATTTGCATGTGGGTGCTGTCACAATAGATATATTTAGAAGTTGACATCATTATTTTGTTTGTCTTGAGAGTTCCTTTCCGGTGGCTCGTGTGATGAACCAACAGTAAACTTAGTTTTAAGAAGAAAATGGTGGTCAGAAATTCAATGAAATTAAATATCAATAGATAAATAAATGCAATTATGCAAGTCATATCGAAGGTCATATATTCAATTGTCGTAAGGGAGAATATGCAGGAGATATAAAGAGTACAGGAAGAAAACAAAAAAAAAAATTCGTTATAACTTTATTATTTGTTTAAGCTGTTTTTAACAAATGTTATTGAAATTGAATCTTCTTTTTATAAAATTATTAATTATTAACAAAAGTCCAAAATAAATGAATACAAAATCTTTTGCTCAAATATTTTTTACACCAATGGAATTTTTGACCGTCGATATGACTTGCATATTTAAATTTATTTATCTATTTATATTTAAGTTTATTGTGTTTGTAAGATATTTTATTTATACTTATATTCTTTTATTTATTTACTTTACATACATGAGGTAGACCTCTTACAAAGGTCGTCTGCATTGGTACCTCACTCTCACCTGTTTCTGAGGGTGGGTGGTAGGAAGGGTGGCAGAGGCAGTGAAATTACTATTCTATTATGCCGATACCTCACGGCACTAGTTAGGTTAGTCTTGAATAGCGTCTTTAAATTTAAACCTTGGCGACAGTTAATATAATTTATAGCATATAAAATAGTAAATCAAGTATACAGTAATATACAACTAATTAGTTTTGAAAGTAATTTACTAGGGATTACGTGGAATTTACAATTGCAAGAATTATGCACGCACCAAAGTTACAAAAGAAGTGATAGATCATGGCATTTCGAACTCCAGGTTCATTCTAGCTACTGAGTATCTCGGACACTCTAGAATCAAGTGCCAAACCGATTCATTTATTTCAGGGTCGCACTCACATCCTGGGCTAGCTATCAATTTGAATCTATGTAGGTATTCAGCTATGCCTCCGTGTCCCGTTAATAGCTGTACTTGGATTGGTGTCAGCCTTGTGTTCCTCACCGTGCGGTATGCTGAGTTGACCTCTGGGAGAAACGCTTTTGTGACGGCTCCTTTTGTGGAGTTGTTGTATCTGTCTTGCCATTTTTTGATACTTTCCTCCCGTATCTTTCTTTTGGCGTAAGACAGTGGAATTAGTCTATAGTCTGGCGTTGGCTTGGGTGTTAGTGCCGCTGTTTTGGCTAGTTCGTCTGCCCTTTCGTTGCCTGTTGTTCCTACGTGAGCCCGCAGCCAGAATATTCTGGTTTTGTGCCCGGATAGGTTTCTGGCTTCGAGGTCTCTTTTTATTTGCGCCGCTAACGGTAGACTTTTTTTCGGGTTTGTAAGTAGGTCTAGGGATGACCTGGAGTCGCTCAGTATGTTGATAACCGGCTCTTGGCTGTTTTTTGCCATGTCCACTGCTTTGTGTAAAGCATACAACTCGGACTGGAACACGGTACAAGCCGGTACGAGGCTGTATGTGGCGTGACTTGTTTCTTCTCCCGCTTCCCACCATGTGAGTGCTGCTCCTGTTTTACCCTCAATCTTGCTGCCGTCCGTATATATTTGGGGGCCAGATATTTGGTAGGACTCAATGGTTTCGGGTTGCATATCTTCCAGTTGTTCGTATCGGAAGGACGTGAGCCGGGAGGGGTGAGGCTGGTTGAGGTGATGTAGTTTGGTCTCAAGCTGCTCGCCTGGTGGCAGGTATTCCTGTGTGTAGCCCTTCTTGATTCGGTAGAGGCTAGCACACTCCTCTATGCGAAGGTCCAAAGGCAGGATTCCCGTTAGGGTGAGGGCCGATGTTAGTGACACCGTTCGGTATGCTTTGCATATTTTGATGGTGAAACCACGCTGAATGGAGTTGAGTTTCTTTTTGACTAACTCCAGTTCGGCCGCTGGCGCCCAGGTGCTCGCCGCGTATGTGATGATGGGCTCCACCACCGAGATGTAGATGGTCCTTATTATTTCTGGGTTTAGTCCCCATGTCACCTTTGCCGCACGCGCTAGTTGTTTGTAAATCCCAGCTGCGTTTTTGCATATTGCGGCTACATGAGAGGTGAAGGTTAGGGTTCTATTTATGATGAGGCCCAAGATTTTAATTTCGTTAGCCCGCGATAGTTTTTTCCCAGACATGTAGATAGTAGGGGGGTCGTACTTCAACTTCTTGGTGAGCACCATTGCGGATGTTTTATGAGGTGCAAAATTTAGTTTATTTTGGTGACCCCACTCTGCTACCGTTTGCAGGGCGCTGGTAGCTGTCTCCTCCAGCGTACTGATGGAGTGACCGGAGAACATCAGCACAACGTCGTCCGCGAACGCCTGGCACAGCACTTCTTGGTTGGTCAGGGTTTGAAGGAGGGAGTCCAGTATTATGTTCCAGAAGGTCGGTCCACTTATGGATCCCTGGATGCATCCTTTGGTGGTTTTCTTTTCACTGGCCGCCCTGGCGTAGTTCACGGTGACGCCTCTATTCTGCAGGTAGGAGCCCACCATACCGTACAGGTTCTTGGGGCATCCTTTAATTGATAGTTGTCTCTGGAGTGCGGGCCACCAAGCGTTGTCGAAGGCCCCCTCTATATCCAGGGAGATCACTATTACTATTTTCTGCTCTCGGATCTCGCCGCGGATGTATTCCACTAAGTCGAAGAGGGCGTCCTCTGTCCCGCGTTGAGGCATGAATCCGTACTGCTTTTTGCAGAGGGTTGGGAAGACGTGCCATTGTATGCGGCCTACCATCATTTTCTCAAGTATTTTGCCCAAACTGATAGGAGGCCGATTGGGCGGTAAGATTTTGGGTGTGTGTAGTCTTCTTTCCCTGGTTTCCTCAATATTACCACATGTGCCTTTTTCCATTGATCGGGGAAATGCTCCAGTGCCATGCACTTATTGGCTAGGGCCATGAACACTTCTCCGTCGGATTTGATGGCTTCAATGCAGATATCCGCCGTTAAACCGTCCGGTCCAGGGGATTTCTTCGGGTTAAGTGCCGAAAGCACCATCTCTAGCTCTGCCTGGGTAAAGGGAGGGTCGTCTGCGTGGGGATATGTTTTTGCTGTTGGTGTGGATGGTTGTACCTCTCTTCTCAAGTCCGTGTGGTAGGGTGAGTCTGTCTCCACAGAGTCGTCCGGATAGAATGTACGGGCCAGGAGGTCGGCTGAATCGCGGGGGCTCAGCGTATTCCCTGAGGCGTCGCGCAGTAGGATGTCCTCCTGTTTTCTTTCAGTTTTCCGTATGACCTTGTAGATCCCGTCCCACATGTTCTCTTTGTTTTGGATGGAACAGAACTGCTTCCAGCTCGATGTTTGGGCCTCCTCCACTTTGGTCTTATATGTGTGCTTGGGTGCATGATCGTGGAAAACTAGGGACGTGTATGAATCGATCGAAAGTAAGGATGTGATTTTTTTTTTAGACGAACGAAAATTTTAAATAAAGATGTGAATGGTTGATTGATTTTCTAACTAACTCTGGCTAACAATAGGTACTTGTAAAACTATTATAGTCAGTGAAGTTCAAACAGTGATAAAATCCAATCTGAGTAGACTACTAAAGTTGAACGAATATAATCCAGGTAATATCAGATGATATCCGATTTTATCAGACCGCATACAAAGACCCAATAGTATATGGTCATACCAGCCATAATGAAGTCCACTGCTGGACATAGGCCTCTCCAAGTAACTCTGCCTATAACAAGAGTGGTGGTAATTGCAGAGCGCAGCTTTCACAACAGGGATATTGCTGCCTATCCCCGCCTTGTGCATTCGAACTGCAATTTTTTGGATGGTTATACCGCCGTCTGTCGGTTCTGGTAAATTAGTCGCTTCTTACGACATCTGGTGCAGTAGGAGGTACTATTCTACTCTGCAAGTACCTCACGGCAAGTCTCACCTCACTATCACCAATTTCTACAGGCAAACAGCAGCGGTCGTATTGTTATATTTCGTAGATAATATTTGATTGTATTGAAGGGTGAGAGATGCAGTGTTTTTTTACTTTTTCAGGTTGACCCATTTCTGGACTACTCAGACGTCAATTACCCTATGCCCGTATTCAACTGATTGCAAGGCTCGCGGAATCTGAGCGGAATCGACGGCGATCACCCGAGAGCGCTCCTGAGGCTAGACCACGGCTCGGGTGCCCGTCGTTTGAAGGGGCGTGGCTGTTCTTTATTAACCGACTTTATGCCCCATGGTACCTGAGTACGCGAGTTCGCGTTATTGATGGCGATCACCCGAGGATACTTCTGAGGCTCGACCCTCGAGTATGTTCGAGAGGGAATCGTGACTGAGTGACACAGGTGATGTCGGTTATCGCTTGATGGACAGGAACTGAATTACGAAAGACTAGAGCAGTTTTAAACTTAATTTAATTTAATTGTTACTAACATTTACCTTTAATTAAATAAAATTGATTGATTGTATTTTGCACGCCTTGGGAAAACATGAGACTTGGGACATATCGAAATAGTACCAGGTTTGTGATTCGACTGAGATACCGGAATCGACAGGTAGCGGTATATCCGAAACAGATTATATTTTTAATTGGACTAAATCGACTAACAAGCATACAGTCCGCGTGATAGTAGGTAATAAGCATTCCTGCAGCTTATAGACGCTCGTAATATCACAAGGATATCACTAGCGCATTAGCAACCTAGTGGCTTGATGATATTATGTCACATTACCCAGTAATTTAACTGCCATTCAAAATGGAACACAGTAATGCGGACACTGCTATTCGACGGTAGAAATAAGTGAGAGAGAGGTTATGGTATAGTTATCTATAAAAAAAATAATCTTTATACGTTATATATATATATATATATATATATATATATATATTTTATACGTTAGTATATGCATTTATTCCGTATAATATAAAAGATCATGTATGAATACATGATCTCGAACTACAATAATTGTAAATAACAGGGTTTTCAATAACAAAATCAGCATTACGTCGTGTAGAGCGCTGGCTCGGTAAACTTAACCTTTGACAAATGTTACCCGGTCATAGGCAAGCATGCATTGCGGACAGGGGACGCTGTGGAGTAGGTTGTGTTGATTTTTCTTTTAAAGATAATTTTTATATTGAAAATTATTTTGTTGAAAGAATAACGAACACTTTGACACATTTTAGACACGATTTAGCCAAAAAGCCGAGAAGTCGAGATACCATCAGAGTAGAATAATACTTTCGTGTCGTAAGAGGCGACTAAGGTACCGAAACCGACAGAAGATGGGTAATCCATCCGAAACAGTGTGGGTCAAATGCACAAGGCGGGGATGGGTAGCAGCATCCCCGTCGCGAAAGCTACGCAATTATGGACCAAAATTCCCCCTTTTTTAGTGGTTGCCTATAATAATAATGATAATAATAATTACCCGCGGCTTCGCCCACGTGAACTTCCCGTGGGATAAAAAAGGATTGGTACACTACATAAAGCGTGAACAAACTCACTTAAACATGTTTAGTATATGTAAAGTGAGATCGACAAATTTGCAACCAGTTTAACTTTTACCCGATAGTGTTTTAATACCACTTAGCGCCATCTCTAATTTTTTTAGTACTAAAATTCCATACATTTATTGTAATATGTGGAAAAACTTACTATTTTAATATTATTTTTATTACTACGCTAGAACCTCACTGATATTATAAGAGCGAAAGTTTGGTAGTGTTTGTTACTTCTTCAAGGCTGGAGCGATTTTAGTAAAATTTAGTTTGGAGTTACACACCCTGGATTAACATAAAGTCTACGTTTTACCACGAGAAAATACCTTTTTCTTTATTTATTATTCCCACAGAAATGGGAATCACGTGTGAAACCGCGGGGCGCCACTATTCAATCATAAAAGTACCCTAAGTCACTCCTTATAACATCATCTGCATGCCAGTGCAATGTCGTTAAAATCTGTCCAGCCGTATCAAAGATTGAGCAAAATAAGCAGAAAGGTCTAACTTCAAGAAAGAGATCAATTACCAATTTCAACTTGGCTGGGCACCGTTCGAAATACCATGGAACATCTTCTCGTCCGTCATACTTCAGTGTCTCAAGTCAAAATCCTTCGATCAATGTATGAAAACCAGCGATGGCTTATGAAAGCGAAACGTGATCTCTAAGGGTAATGTTCCGAGTCTCTTTGCGCGATTGAGTCAGGAATAAAGAGAAAGAGAGTAAAGGAACCAAATATTACGGAAATAGCCGGGTGGTTTAGCAAGTTAAAGTGGCAGGGGGTACTGCTCATAGTAAGGATCTGGAATTGAGACCACGTACCTGCAAGCGCAGCGTAGGGCGCCCATCCACAAGGTGGCCAGATGAATTGACTAAAACCATAGGATCGCGCTGGATACTGGACGTATATAACCGGTCCTATTGGATACCTCTTGGAGAGGCCTATCTCCAGCAGTGGGCCTCTTATGACTGGTATGATGATAATTAGTGGATACTAGTTTTTCTTGCAGGTTCCTTTATGGTGCCTCGTGCATTAAACCTGCAGTAAACTTAGTTTTAAGACCCATCTGACTGAACTTATATTTTAGATGATTCTTATCATCTCGTAGAATCAGTATTATAAATGTAAAGAAATAATATTTCTTTAATTTTTGAACGACATTGAATGACATTGACAACTGACAAGCGCTAGAGTCTGAGGTCAATGGTCAGTTGAGAGGTTATGAAAAAAATAGCATTGTATTAGATTATTGTGATTAAATAGATTAAATAGAATTAAAATAGATAAATAAGGATAATTGGTGGAAGAATAGACTTTAATTGTCGTTTCTTCATTTTCAGAAGCAACGCATGAGTTTATTTGTAACCTAAAATTGAAGGATAATCGATATATAAATATAATAGAATTTAGAGCTTCATATATGAAATATTAGTGTTTATATTATTTTGACAATTCTAAACTGTTTGCAATGGGTCTAATTAATTAAAGTATATTTTGAGCTTAAGTTTGAGATGTTGGCATAAAAATGTAGTACCAACAGCCACTCCACGGTTTCTCGCCCCAAGCCCCGAGAATGTGAGCGTCACCTTGGAGCGAATTCTGTCGCCGCACCTTTCTTCCGAGACTCGCAGGATCTTACTTCCATCCCCGTATGGAGTCCAGATAAGCAACTCCTAAGCAATTTAACTTTTCACGCTTACTCCATTAATATTTATTGA
Organism: Heortia vitessoides; assembly: GCA_020976665.1. Classification (NCBI taxonomy): domain Eukaryota; kingdom Metazoa; phylum Arthropoda; class Insecta; order Lepidoptera; family Crambidae; genus Heortia; species Heortia vitessoides. Next base: position 9,959,852 of record JACJUM010002842.1, read on the forward strand.
GGTTATAGCTGATACCACGATATGGATGTTAGGTACTGGCAGAATAGAAAAATACCTCCCTCTATACCAAGCGGTAAAAGGCGGCTGAGGTACCGACACTTAGCGCTATATCCACCAGAAACAGCATGGGTCAAATGCATTACGACGGGAATGAGCAGCTGGGCTCAATGGGCGTAAGGACGGCCATGAGGTACCAAAAGAGTAGAATAGTACCTCCTCCTGTAATAGGAGTCAATAGAAGCGAATGAGGTACCAGAATCGACAGATAGCGGTATACCCATCCGAAACAATGTAGCTTAAATGCACAGGGCGGTGATGGGCAGCAGCATCCTCGTCGCGTAAGCTGCGCTTTGCGAATGCTACTACTCTTGCCCAGCGCGGCAATTATGCGCAAATTCCCCCTTTCTTGGGGAGGCCATGTCCAGCAGTGGACTCCCAATGGCTGGTATAATAATGATTCTTTTCACTTTAGAATCTGTTATTCCCCTGTGTATTAACACGACAGCAACTGACTAAAGTAACGAGCAACCATGTACAGTAATCCCGGAAAACTGAACAGTTACATAACAATATTCCCACGGGAACGCTTGTTTACCAGATAAATAATACATAGTATATCATTCTATCGTTAGTTTACCGAGAAAATCTAAATCATTAGAAAGTCGCGTCACGAAATTGTACCAGTTCGTCAATCGAACTCACGATCTCCTGTTGGTTGCTTATTTTGTTCTGTCATGTTCTAATTGCTATAATAAAAAAGTATTATTTGAAAATAGCTTGTTAGCGGCGACGGTAAATTTTTTGATAGAAACTTTAATAATAAATATATTATTTATTGTACTCACACATTTACATAAGACCTTATATTTAAAATGATACAATTAGCGGCCTTATCTACCTTACTATAATTTGTTTTCTACTTTTTGTTTATATAGGTACAACTGCCGTGGAGTACCGGCATTGTTGAATAGTATCTAGAAGGGGGTGGCCCTGTACCAGGTGTTGCAGGAGGCGACTGAGGTTCCAGAACCGACAGATGGCGGTATATCCATCCGAAATAGTGTAGCTCAAATGCAGAGTGTGGGGATAGGCAGCAGCATTCCTGTCGCGAAAGCTGCACTGCGGTTACCAATCGCACATCGACAGTATTCTACTCCGCCGGTACCCTATAATGGCTTAGGCTTACAAATAACTTCCTACTACTTTCATATATCCGGGCTAAATGCCTAAACCGCCTTTTAATTCCTCATGCAATCTCCTCACATGTCTCATCTCCCCGCATATTTATCAAAACACAATACCGACATTGAAATATCCAACGTAACTAATTAAGCGTGTATAGCGTTATTAATCTAACAATTATAATTCACTAAACAATTAATTTTAGCTTCTGTAAATAATTATTTCGATGTTTTTTTGATTATTTCCTTACTGGTACCTCACGACTAAAAAATAGCCGTACGGTACCGGTAGAGTAGAATAGATTCTCCCTTTATACCAGGTGTCGTAAGAGGCGACTAATGTACCAGAACCGATAAATGGCGGTATATCATCCGGAACAGGGTGGGGATGGGCAGCAGCGTCCCTTTCACGAAAGCTGCGCTTTGCGATTGGCAACACGCTTGCCCAGCGTGGCAATTATGCGTAGAATTCCCTACTTTTGCGTCATTTGTCCAGCAGTGGACTTCCAATGGCTGATATGATGATGATGAATGTTTTTATAGAAACTGCCCACGCCCGCCGACCTCTGCCAACTGGAACATACAATCCTTAAATCCCTCTGTGCCCCCTTTCTAAACCTCTGATATAATATAATATTAATTTAACTGATAATCTGTAAATGGTAATTTTGATTTACACCATCAGATCAGCTGTAGATCTTTCACTGCCGGAATTAGACCTTCCCAAGAAAGGAGTTATTTTGGCAAGCGTTTAGCCATTACTGGGGAGGCCTATGTCTAGCAATGGACTTTCATTGGCAGACATGATGACGGTAATAAAATTTTTGGAAGAACTTCTAATTGGTTTTTTACTTCTATGCTAGCAAAAAAGCATATTCCACACCCAGACACAAAAAACACAACTAAGCATCACTGGCGACTCGCCCTGGCTTGGCGCGGGTGCAATGACGACAAAATAAGGTTGTTGTAGATTATCTATAAGAGACATTTTAAGGTGTACAATACTGGAGTACATTATCTTAATCTATGTCGTCGAGTTCAGCCAGCGCTTGCATTACTTTGGAAATCTCTAAAATTATCAGTGTTTCTCTACTATATTATGCATGAATTATATATAAACCTTCCTCTTGAATCACTTTATCCATAAAAAATATAAAATATGTTGCCACTTCGAAATCCATTGGGTATCTTTTAGGTATCTATTACTTCCTCGTAGGATCATTACCATCTGCGCCATCGGCCTTGATTCAAACTTCTACTACTAAATATTTTTCAGAATTCGGAAATGATTTCAATTAATCATTGCAAATGATCAATCAATAAATTTTAATCTAACATTCACAAATTTAAGTAGGACTCGTTTATCACCGACACTTGAAAACCAATCGGCTGGACTACTTCAATTTTTTTTATATATTATGAAGTCAGAAAACAAGCATACGGTACGCTATTGCTTTGGTACCTCAGTCTCACCTATTTCTACCGCCAAATACCGCCGTGATCGCATTGCTGTACTGTAGTTTGAAGGATGAGAGAGAGGCAGTGAAATTACTGGGTAATGTGACATAATATCTTCCAAATAACAAGGTTGGAACCTAATGTAATAGCTATATTATCAATTATTTTAATAATGATTAATACTTAGGTAAAAAGTAAAGTTTTAAATCGACAGCATTTCAATTAATAAAAGATATTTAAAAAATACTTATAGTGAGATAACTACAAAAGTTTAAAATATGGTGTGACGATATTTTTTGGACACAATTGTATGCTCAAGTTGTATAGTACATTGTTTTGTTCTATAATTGTAAAGTTTTCGCAGCGCACGCCATGTAAGAAGTCTTTCGGGTTTTTTATACACCTTAGTTTACATTATTTAACCTTTTGTAAGGATCCCAATTCATCTTTAAATATAACATATCTTATAGAAATAAATAGACTATACAACACTGAAAAACTTTTTTTAAATCGGACCAGCGGTTCTTGGGATTAGCACGTTTAAACAAACAAACTCTTCACCGTTATTATGTCAGTATATATAAAATATTTGTTGCACCTTGAGGCGTTGCAGTAGAAATAGGGGAGAGTATATCTATATAGATTTTAACTCGCCACCGTAACCTCGATCAAGTTTAACGTTCATGCCAGTATAAGCAAGGTTATAATGTAATGTTTAATATTTGAATATTGAACTTTGAACAACATCTGATTATTTAAACGCGACCTTAACGTGTCATCTTTCATTGAGACGATCTCACGCGTAGTATGTTTGACGCCTCGCTCGCAGGCCCGGGGCGTTGGCCCATGATACCGTGATATGCCAAGCCTTGGTTGTTAACTTTAACAATGTATATCAGAAATTAGATCGGTGTTAAATAAGTTTCCTAGAGCAAATACCGGTTCGGAGATCTACTTAGTTCCGCGTCCTGATAAGAGATGGCGTTACTTGTACGTTGATATCATCTAGTCACAATGTTGGCAACACGCTAGTGATATCCTTATAATTCGAGCGTCCATAGGCTTCTGTGACGTTTACTATATCATTCGGACTGTATGCTTGTTTGTCGACATATTCTCAATAAAAATGGTATGAAAATATATATTTATTTATTATAGCTAGAACTTTATTACGTAAACTTACCGATAAAATATTTTTATTGAGCTTCTTTATAATGTAAATATTTTGTTATTATGTTTTCATTTAATGTGGTATGGATTACTGATAAGAGATGGCGTTGCTTTCCGTCTTAATAATTTACTTACCAGAGTTTTTGCCCAAGAAGTGAGAATAAATTAGTAAACTAAATTGCGGGTAACTAATATAATGGAGTCAATCCCATAAATACACAGGCCAAGATTAACATTAGAATATACTTATTTTGATCTTGCTTTTGCAAGTAATCGAACTTATAGTGAGGTACCGGCAGAGTAGAATAGTACTTCCCACTGCACCACGTGTCGTAAGAGATGACTAAGGTACCAGAAACGACAGATAGCGGTACATCCATTCGCAATAGTGCAGCTCAAATGCACAGAGCAGGGATAGATGTTCGCGAAAGCTGGCCAAATTATGGCCAAAAAAACCTTCTTTCTTAGAGTGGCCTATCTCCAAATGATGATAAAGGTGATGAACCTATAGTCTGTCACATTTAAGTACAGTATTTGACACCGAGTCGCCCGTCAAAACTGTTTAATGTAACTTAATAATGTTTCAGCGTCATCATATTATCTGTGGGACGTCCACTGCTGGATAGAATAAGTGTTTTCCAATAGGAACGGTTAAATGCGGACTGCGTCAGCGGTGAGTTCGTCAGTCCACCTTGTGGGTAGGCGTCTTTAGCTGTGCTTGCCGGTGCATGGTCTTCATTCTAGAACCTTCTAGCTCCATCATACTTCGGTTCTGTGTATGAAGCGCCACTTCTTGCTAATCAGCTATATTCTATCAAACTACCGAGAAAGTCCAAAAATAAAGATAAGTTCACCCATCTCATACATTGAGCAGTTACAAATATAATACTTAAATAAATATTTCAACATCCTGACACAGAACAAACACAAATATCATCATATAAACATTTGTCCTCAGTGGGGATCGAACCTACGACCCTCGCCGACGCCATCAGTCTCGTCAATGTTTGCGATGATATTTATAGCCAAAGTTGAAGACAAACCTTCCTCCAGCCCCACAAACATCTAACGGGCCCGATGGTGCAGATGGTAGTGATCCTACCTTGTGCACCAAGAGCCGTGGGTTCTATTCCTATCCAGGGCAAATATTTATATGGGGATATTTGCTTTGTGCCTGGGTATTAAATATATGTATTTAAGTTGTATATTTGAGATTCTTCTATTGTTTGGCATCCGTAACAAAAATGATTTTTAGTGACTTACCACGGAGTCAGATCAGATCAGGGAAAAAATAATTAAAAATAAAATAAAAAATTGCAAGAGGTCTATCTCTCCAATGTAATGCCGACTCACAGTAATGTAAAATAACAAAACGCATTCCATTGACAATGCGTTCCGTTTCATCATTGGAATTCTTTCGAAAATAACACAATATGCCCATTGTGGCGGGCAAGGACGGTGTTGCTAATGTACCTCGAATTTTTTAGTGATTCATCCGTTTCTTTTTTATTCTTGAACTATAATGTTAAATATAAATCAGTCTAGTATTGGCTGTTCGGTTGAACATGGTGCGACGGAATTATGTTACAAATTGTGACGTACGGTGAGCAACAGATTAAACTGCCCAAATATTTACAGTCAGTTGTAAGAAAGACGAAAGAATGACAAATTGTGAAACTGTGATCGGTGACATGAAAGTTTATCATCATCAAAATACCAGCCATTGGAAGTCTTCTGATGGACATGATTGTTGCGCTGAGCAAGCGTGTTGGCAATCGTAGAGCGCAGCTTTTGCGACGGGGATGCTGCTGCCCATCCCCACCCTATGCATTTAAGCTGCACTGTTTCGGATGGATATACTGTGATCTATCGGTTATCGTACATTCACACCTTATACTAAAGGGGGTACTATTCTACTCTGTGGGTACCTCACGGCAAAAAAATGATTACAATGTATATTGATGCGTATCGACCTTGCTTCCGATCGGCCATCTTTATTGTATTGCCGCACCGTGGTCTAGCGATCGTGTATTACCACCTAACACTTGATGATCCAAATTTGACAAGCCCGGACAAGGCCTGCCCTATCACGCGCGCGCCGGGGGTTGCACGCCTAGTTTGAGCCATTAGCGGATGATGAGCGATGTAAAAAATTTGTGTGCGCTTCTTGGAATATTTATCTTTTGTTAGCATATACAATTAAAACAATTTATAAATAATTCTCACAACACCTTGACGGGCTAGATTGTAATCCTATCTTGTGCGCCAAAGGTCGTCGGTTCGATCCCAGGACAAATATATATATGTTGATATTTGTGTTTGTTCTGTGTCTGGGTGTTAAATATATGTATTTACATAGTATATTTGTGATTCCTTTGCTGTCTGATGTCCGTAACACAAGGACTATAAGCGATTTAATAATACGGAGTCAGGTCAATGTATGAGATGTTGTGGGAATTTTATGACTAAGGTTGTCGGATCCCCACCCAAGAAGAATATTTAATGATGATATTTTTTTTATTCTGTGTCTGGGAGTTAAATATATATATTAATAAAGTATATTTGTGATTCCTCTGCTGTCTGATGTCCGTAACACAAGGGCTATAATCAACGTATTAACACGCAGTCCGGTCGTCGTTTCGATCCCCAACCCGGACAGATATATGATGATATTTGTGTTTGTTCTGTGTCTGGGTGTTGAATGTATATTTCTAACAGGCTCCATGTCGCGCCCCACCCGGCACAAACGTTTTTGTGATAAACATTTAGGATTATACTGTATTTGGCTGTTATATAGTTATTTGACACAAGTGCTTTAAGTGCCTTATCTCGGAGTCAAATCAATGTATGAGAATTTTACGTGAATTTATTTACTTTACTGGCGAATTCGCATTTATTTATACATATATTTATTTTATTACATTTATTTCAGTGTATGACGACCCTAGGACTAGATCTTAGGACTTGTTTACTAACACTACTTAAGTCTAGATTATGCATTTATAATAAAATACTTAACAATTACATCTACAGTCGTTTAAAATGTCATAAAACTAGTGTGATAATAAGGATGTACCGCAATGTTAGTCGAGCAGGGGGCATCAAAATGCGGCTCGCGGATGTTTAAAATATATAAGTAAATTTACTCATTTTTGTAACTGGGTGGGGGTGGGTAGCAGCATTCCATTTGCGATGGTACGCCCTGCGAGTACCACCCTGCTTGGAGAGGCCTATGCCCAGCAGTGGACGGCTGCTACGATAATGATGAAGTGTTTAGAAATATAAGTCACTTAAAGCACTTCTATTACTGATATCAGATAACAGAGTATTCACAAATATAATACCATTCGGAAACAGAAATACATCAAACCAAAAATAAATTACTGTCCTGGGTTTGAACCCATGACCTTTAGCGTCCGAGATAATAACACTACCGAACGCGCCATCGGGCATTATAATTTGCTTTTTGCATTCCCATCTACATCGTTATCATATAAAACAACCACTGCAGGACATAAATCTACCTAAGAGAGGGGGCAGTTGCCCATGATTGCCTCGCTGGGTTAACGTGTTGGCAATTGCAGAGCGTGGCTTCAGAACAGGAATGCTGCCCATCTTCGCGCTGTTGCATTAAAGCTACACTGTTTTGGCTGGATATACCGCCACCTGTTGGTGCCGGTACCTCAGTCGCCTTTTACAACAGCAGTACAGGCGGAGGTACTCAGCCGGTACAAAACTTTCACAGTGATCTATTATTATTAGAAAAGTGAGAACTATTAGGGAGAATAGTACTTCACTCTGTACTAGGTGACGTAAGCAGCGATTAGAGATGGCGGTATTAGCATACAAAACAGCGTTGCTTAAATTCAGTTGTATCTTTGAACTGCGATTGCCACCACACCAATTAAGTAATAATAATATAATAACTTTATTCAACAAAAGGAAACTTAAACTACAATACACTGTAATGCTGAAATACCTAAACTAGGTCTAGCCTGTTCTCATAGGCGCTTATGCTTTGTAAAAGTGAACTTCTAGACATATCACGTCTGATAAATTAAAAAAAATGCGACCCGCACTCGCTTATATTGGTAATCCCTGACCTTGACCAATTACGTACTATTAAGCGATACGGGCATCTACAATAACAATATTTATTTCTACGTATTTATTACTTGTACATTTTAATTGGCAACAACTTAATCCAATATAATCAACAGATATGAAAAGCAATGTGTTATATAAATAAAACAAACAACAACAGTAAGGGTTGTAATATATAACCGTTTACCCCTTTTTCTGTTAGAATATTAGAACATAATATAACCTATATTATTTACTTATAATGTGACTATTTTATAATATAAGAATTAAAAAAATAAATTATGTAGTTTTTGAGTTTATTCGTTACAAACATACAAAGATTTTATGTAGAGATCTTAATTTTTTTGTTATATAATATTGTCTATATTTACCCTGACAAAAGTAGCTTTCTATTGATAGAAGAATTAGGAATATTAGTTTAGACCTTTTTAGTTCTATTAGTTACTAACAAGACCGCAACATCACAATGACATCACTAGCGCATCTCTAGCATTTTTATTGGAGTATATGCCACATTATTTAGTTACTTCACAGTCCTCATCTTCCTTATTGGACGGGCCTGATCGCACAGATGGCAGTGATCCTATTTTATGTGCCGAGGGTCGTGGCTTCGGTTCCCACACAGGATAAATATTACATATGATGATATTAGTATTTGTTATGTGTCTGTTTGTTGAATATATGTATTTGAATAGTAGATTTGTGATTCCTCTGTTGTCAAACGTCGGTATGTATGCTGTGAAAGTTTATTATAATTTCACTGGAATACATCAATCCATCGATGCCTCATAATCAAACGGACATAGGTCTTCCCATCAAAGAGAAAATCTTGCACATAACTGTTGCGCTGGGCAGGCGTATTAACGTAGACGGTACCTTCGCAACGGAAATGCAACTGCCCATTACCGTCCTGTACCGTCCCGGCTTAGACTTCATCGCAGACAAAGGTAAGCAGGTGACCTTTGACAGGTGAAACGGAAAAAATCTATGGCACAACAGAGTAATTTGACGCGCAAATGACCTCCGACCTTTGGAGTGAGGTCAAAATCTGAGTTAATAGCACCACATCGATCTTACCCGTCGACATCCCTAAATGTAACATGTTATTTTATTACTTGGCATTTAATTTCACAAGAAGATGTGGTAAAAAGTTTCCGTGACTCGATGTTTATCCACCTGTTTCGAGGTTTCTCTGGACTATTGCCCTTACTTTCGTAGTGGGATACCGGCGAAGACGAATAGTACCTCCCTATATACCAGGTGTCGTAAGAGGTACCAGAACCAATAGATGGCGGTATATCCATGCAAAAAACTCCACTCAAATGTACAGGGCGGTGATGGGCTACACCTTCCCCGTCGCGAAAGCTGCACTCTGCGATTACCAACACGCTTGCCCAGCATGGCATTTATGGGCTAACTCCCCCTTTCTTGAGGAGGCCTATGTCTAGCAGTAGACTTCCAATAGCTGTAATGATCATTGGCCTTATTTTACGAGATGTTTGCAAGTACATCAGGATATGAGCAAACATCGGAAGCGAAATTTTCTTGCCTGGTGTCTCAAACGAAGAGTCATGTCGTGAGTAGTCAATTGCGACTACGGGTGGTAAGCGGCTTTACAATTCCGGTACCTCTCTGGACAAGAGGAAGTGGATTTCGGTACACGCGGTACTAGTTGTCAATAGTATTGGGTCTTGGTCCATCGGCAAGACCTACCGCAAATGGTGCTTGCACTGGTATTGGTCCCCGAAAGCGTCGCAAGGCGCCGTAGAGACGACCAGCTCCTTCATCATTAACTGTAAGGTTGATGACGCAACAAACAATCACGTATAGTGCATTCCATGAGAGATCAGTTCGTGTTGCCTGACTCTTGCCAGCTCAGTTCATCCAGGAAGCACAGCAATTTCTTATAGTTTTTTTTATATTATGGAGTCAGCAAACAAGCATACGTCACCCTTGATGGTAAACATGACCGCAGCTTGTACACGCTAATTTCATCACAAGAATATCACTGGCGTGTCGCCGGCCTCGTAAACTGAAGATACAATGTCAATTTTCCCAGTAATTATATTATTAAAAATAGATAATAGAGAGGTACTAATGCAGTCAATCTTTTCAATGAGGTCTACCTCAGGTTAGCAACGCGCTAGTTTTTTTTTTTTTTGGAACGAACCTAGTGCTGGACTACTCAGACGTCAATTCCAGCGCCACCGAAAAAAGAGGGCGGGGCCTCTCATAGATGAGAGGTCCGATGCCCGTATTCATCCTGCGTGTCCCGGCCGCGCCCACAATGGCTCGCGAGATTTGAGCGGGACCGAACGCGCTAGTGATATCCTTGTGATGTTACGAGAGACTGTAGGCTTCGGTGACACTTACTATCACGAGGACTGTATGCTTGTTTGTCTACCTAAACTAATAAAAAAAGTTACGTTCATCGCGGAACAAATTATGTTCGTGCAACTGATATTAATAGCTTCTTCGATTTTATCAGTATCGTTAGTTAGAATATATCTAATATTATATCATGTTTAATTTATAAAAACTTAAGTTATTAAACTTTAATATGTATTTTTGTGAAAATACTTGTTTAAATTCTTTAAAATGTTCACTTTAAAGGTTAATCTTAGATTTCTTAGATAGCCTTTCCGACTGAGGTCTGGCATTTTAATGGAGATAAATGAATAAATAAATGCAGTCAACATCTCAGACGTAGACCTGACTCTGAAATAAGTGGCTAAATCACTTGTTCCGGATATCAGACATCAGATTTTTTCTTTTTATTTGGACCAATAAACAGTTGCACAATACAGTTTATTAATACATATATAACTGTGAGGCACCGGCAGAGTAGAATAGTACCTCTTCGTGTACCAGGTGTCGTTAGAGGCGACTAAGGTACCAGAACTGACAGATAGCGGTATATCCATGTACAAGGCGGGGATGGGCAGCAGCTTCCCCGTCGCGAAAGCTGCACTCTGCGATTGCCAACACGCTTGCCCAGCGCGGCAATTATGGGCAACATACAACCTTTCTTGTGGAGGCTTATGTCCAATGGACAATGGACTATAAATGGCTGGTATGATATTGAATATAAAAACTAGTGGTAAATCAAATGTTTATTGAGAAATCAGCACTATTGATCACAGATAGTATAAAATTATCCATAGATAAGTAAAAAATATCTTTTTAGTTGTCAAGTGTGTACAGAAGGCAACAGACAGCCCACATTTATCCAGCCTTTTTTTTTTTTTCAAATCGTACTAGCGATTTCTGAGATTAGCGCGTTCAAACAAACTGTTCAGCTTCATAATATTAGTATAGATATCTATACTAATACTAGCAACGCCTCCATTTCACCCTCGTTAAATTGTTGTAAGTTTTCACCGCCCCATTTACTCCCTAAAAGGATGAGTTTGTAGTTGTTTCATGACCTCCAATTAAGAACATTTATTATGAATTTATTTTGAATATCTGGCTCCCTGAAAAACAACAAAGTTTCATACTAAATTTATACCCCGTGTAACCCCTATAGGGGGACATATTCCAAAAATCCTTCTTAGGACCCTACGTTATAAAAGGAATCTCTGTGCAAAATTTCAAGTTTCTAATTCCATTTTAAATGCACCTAATGAATGCACATAATGTATGCATAACCTAGTACAGTGTGATTATATACGAGGATGTCACTAGCGATTTGTTTCGACTTCGCATGTGTGCAATGGGGATAAAAAATTATTATTGTGGGTTATCCCTAAGAAATAGAGATACATATATAATCGTGGCCTCAATTGTAAACTTTTTTAAGGCGTAGAAGTAGTATATTAATTGATCTATCCCATCCGATTCAGCCATCGTGTGCAATGTTACCGCAAATGAAAAATATATTGACTTCCATCACTACATTAAAAACTTTTAAAGTTATTAGTGTTTCTTAACTATATTACGCATGAATATATATAGACCTTCCTTTTGCATCACACTATCTAATAAATAAAAATTTAAAACACTGCTCTTCATCAAACTAAAAAGTAAAATATATTTGTTATTAGAAAGTGAAATAATGATAAATAGAAAATATTAGTAGTATATAAAAAAATCGCAAATCTACGAAAAATATGACACAATGCACCCCACGCTTAAATCTTTGTTGTCCATTTATTTTAACTATATTGTATTTTTTACTTTTTAGTAAGATTCATTGTTAAATAATATTAACTAGATGAGTAGGAAAAGAACTAGAGAAAGCTGGATATTATGTAGACGGTACGCATGCGCAGCCTGTGTGGGTCTCACTTGCTATTACACAGAGGAATTACCTGCATCCTGAGAATCCTGATTAGGATAATGAGATAATCTTATTGAAATATTGTATTGCCACCGATTCTTGATGTGTATACAAAGTTTCAATTAAATCTGTTCGTCTAAAGTGGGTCAAAATCAACTTCGATTAAGTTGGTTACGAACTACATATAACTAAAGTTAAAAAACGTAAAAAAAAATACATCAAGATCCTTTTCGTAGTTTCAATAGATCTAAGTATAGATAGGGACAGACAAAAGCAGAAAGGGATTTTGTTATTTACTGTAAAGATTCTAAAGTCAATTTTGGGTCACCCATCACCAACCGTTGCTTACATATCTTAAATTCGACACCATGGGATGTGCTAACAAAGATTAGGTGTGTGAAAAATCAACCGGACATCGTTTATTAAGGACTGGTGATGATATAATATCGCATCACTATACTCGCATAAAGGAGGTATTAAGTCTCGTAAAATGTGAGTGCATAATGAATAAAATATACGATATAAAGGCTGTATACCTCTGTAATTTATAGTCGAACCATTACACTAAGTAATGCAGCCTTCTTGAGTGGGAATCGGATTATCTGATATCTCGAACGGATATTGGTATCGTGTAGATTGCGTCTTTGCTCCGGCGCCTGTTTGGTCACAACGGTGGTGCAGTCCCTTGCCTATGGAATGATGCAGGTTCGAGTCCCGTCAGTAGCCTGAAACAAGTTGATTGTTATTGACGGGCCCGATGGCGCAAATGGTAGTGATCCTGTCTTGTGCACCAGGGGTCGTGGGTTCGATTCCCACCCAGAGCAAATATTTATTTGATGATATTTGTGTTTGCTCTGTGTATGGGTGTAAAATATATGTATTTAAGTAGTATATTTGTGATTCCTCTGTTGTCTGGCGTCCGTAACACAAGTGCTTTAAGCGACTTACCACGGAGTCAGGTCAACGTATGAGATGTTGTGGGAATTTATTATTATTATTATTATATTATTTTTATTTTCGTACTCATCATTGCCGTGTATTACCAGCAGAGTAGAATAGTACCTCCCACTGCACCAGGTGACGTAAAAAAACGACTAAGATACCAGAACCGACAGATGGCGGCATATCCATTCGAAACAGTGCAGCTGGAATGAATAGTTTCAGATAGACCGCCATCTATCGGATTTGGTACCTGAGTCGCCTCTTACGATTACAGGGAGAGGTACTATTCTGCCGGTATCTCACAGTTGATGTATGTAATTTTTTTTTTATGTATCGGTATCGTTTGGAAGAAGCAATAGCATTATAGAGACCATAGCAAAGAACATTCCCACACTTAAACAAATAAATAAACACTAAACCGGCCCTTGACCTATTAGATAAAAAACACTCGCCTGCATCTCGACTGCCGACCTCTGCACAAATTACATAGTAGCCCGCTAATAGCGCACGTTCAAGGTTCGATGTCCGGCGATGTTCGACAATTAGGCATACATGAATTATCGCTGATATATAACAATATTGGCAATTATCCGAGTCTTTGTCTGTCTGTATACAAATAAAAATCAACTTCACACATCTCAAACATAGATTTGACTCCGAGAAAAATAGCTTAGTGTTACAGATATCAGGCAATAGACTAATATTATAGAGCTGAAGAGATTGTTTGTTTGTGTGTTAGTTTGTTTGAACGCGCTAATCTCAGGAACCGCTGGTTCGATTTAAAAGTTGGATTAGTGTTGGATAGCCTATATAACAAGAAAGGCCTATACCTTAAAGTCATTATACCATCCAGCTAGAATACACCCATTTATTATGTGCCATCAAGCCCATCAATTTAGTTTAATTCAAACTCAAAATATAACTTACTAGCTGTCCGCCTGTGTATTTGCCTGCAAAGTCTTTACTCTATATCTCATCCCTGAGGATCTATTGTTATACTAAGGCGAAGTATAAGTAATTGTCTGACAGATGAACTGTGCAAAAACTCGAAATGATACCTTAGCAAAATTTCTTAGATAAATTCCTCAAAGACATTTCTCAGAGAAATTGTGTCAGGATTTTAAAGTTACAATTACTATCTTCACAATTTTATATTTATTTTAGATTTTTTACTTTTTTACATTTGCGTATCTAAACGTTGAAACTAAAATATAAAAAAATTAATAAACCGCGCTTTAAAGCCGTTAAAATAGTAGTTTTAATATCAGTTCAGTATTTAAGTTTCATCCTGGACAAACACCGTGACACGAAATTTATATATATAAAGATTGTTACTTCGCAGGAAGCGCCACATTGAGACACCGCGTTTCACAGCCATAAGTCATTATGTATGTGTATATAAATAAATTCTGATAAATACGGTTATTATGATTAATTTACACCGCACAAATTCTAGATAGCAATCAATTAACTACATTCAAAACATTAATAATCAATTTGTCAACCTTAATCATGGATTTGTATATATTTTCATTGATTATTATTTATATGTGAAATAAGAGATATTTAGGATTCATTAATTAATCAAAATGTAATTTATTATATTAACACTGGTTATTTTAATTTTACACAACATCTCACACATTAATTTGACTTCGAGGCAAGTTGCTAAAAATACGTGTGTTACGGTCATCAACACCAGTATAATCACGAATATATATTTATCATCATCATTATACCAGTCATTGAAAGTCCACTGTTGGACATAGATCTCCCCAATAAAGGGGAATTTTGCTCATTATTGCCGTGCTGGGCAAGCGTGTTGGCGATCACAGAGCGCAGCTTTCGCGACGGGGATACTGATGCCCATCCTCGCCATATCTGTCGGTTTCGATACCTCATTCACCTGGTATAGGGGGAGGTACTATTACAATCTGTCGGTATCTCAAGGCTTCCGAATATATTAATTTAACACCCAATCAACCCAGAGGGTCCGGCATAGTAAAAAAGTACCTCCCTCTGTAACAGATGCCGTAAAAGGCGACTCGAGTGAGTACGACGAGAGTACTTCACATTTGTATTCAAATGTGGTAAATCACTAAATATCACTCAGCCACATTGAGCTGGAGAGTAGCATCTCTTAACACCCAATCACTATAGTTTTATATCTCAAACGAGGCCAGATGCGTTAAATGTGAGTGATCCGGCTTAGGCTGTTTCCATTACTTTTTGCACTAATACAGAAACTAAACACTAATTTACTTTTGCGTTGAACATTAGATGCACTCGAATAAAGCTGCGAGCGGCGTCATGAGCGGTAGCGGGGTACTCTTTAATAGCGACATTTGTTTTATCGTTTTAGACGAGTCGTGTGTTACCGACATTAGGAAATAGAGCAATCACGAATATTTTATAATTGTATTGTGATCCCGTTTCACGCGATATCCAGAGAAATTAGAGAGTTTATTATTTTCTAATTAACATAATCTTCAATTGAAATTCTTGATTTTTCGATTCATAGAACCTCTAAAAAAATGACAAAATATCTTCTAATTAGTAGTGCAGCTATGCGCTAGTAGATCCTTGTGATGACACAAGCGTCTATACGCTGACTGCGATGTTTACAATCACGCGGACTGGTCGACTTGGTCTAATAAAAAAACTGTAAGTTTATTTGTCGACTTAGTCATAAAAAATTACTACTTGAGGCATCGACAGCGTAAAAAAAAGCTTGCAAACGGCTGCAACTGCTTTGCTCTTTGATTGCCACCACACCTGCCCAGAATAGTAATTATGGTCAACAGCTACTTTTTGTCATCGCACCGATCGCCATCAATAGGGTGACAGTTTCAGAAACAATTCCTCCCACGTATGCTAAAGATATGGAATGAGCTCGCCGCAGAGGTGTTTCCAGAGGACAACAGAGGTTCTTCAAAAAAGGAGTAAAGAGGTTCCAAAGGGCTGGAATCGCGTGAATGATGCCTCGGTGTTGTAAACGTCCATAAGCTGCCATGAAGGCCGCAGGCTTGTGCCACCTGCGTGGATTAAAAAAAACATGCTAGATTCCTCCATTATGTTGATCTCTTTAGAAGTTGATATGTCTAGCAGTAGATGTGACACAGCTGACATGATGAATCCGAATGAAAAGTCACTATTGTCCGAATCTCGATCGCTACTGCTATCATAGCAACTGAAACCTTAGTTGCGAAATTACAGCAATACAAAAACACATCGTGACTCCGAGGTGTAGCCACATTCCTAACATCGTCTCATCACTGCCACCTTAATCACAAGGGCATAGAGTTCAAATTTGAGTGTAGTTGTGGCCGACCACGGTTTTCGTTTCGGTTTTAATGGCTAACCGATTTGCAAAAAGAGGTGTGTAAACGTGATAGGTTTTGGGCAAGATTCGTGATGCCAACATTTGATTCAGAGAAATGAAGTAGGCACTGTACTATATTCTTTTTCGTCATTATCATATCAGCTGGTGACAGTAGTCATCTAAGTTGCCACTTCCCGAGGAAATAGGAATAATGCCCTCCATTCCCACATTGAGCAGG
>JACJUM010002842.1:9978871-10018046 GCA_020976665.1 Heortia vitessoides
TTTTAATCGATCCAGCTGTTATATACAGAACTGTATATGTATGTAATAGAACAGTACATATAAAGATTAGTACTAAAGACAGCTTTGGAAGCTTCTAGACCGAGTTGCGTCAAACGAAAGAAGCCACCCAATTGATATTCAATTGACATGTCAACCAAACAATTGACCTCGACACGCGAACTATCTGTTTATTACAAAACATAATACAATGCTGTCGGTGCACTTAACAAATGTTTTGGGTCCATTGTTTTTGTTGCGGTTTCGAAAAACAAAAAACAATATGCCTTTCTATCGGGGCCACCTTGACACGGAGTTTTGGTAATTTTTAATGGGATGTACGTTTAATTAGACCACCTTTGTTTTATTTGCAATGGCGTCGCGGTGTGAGAACTTTGAAGCGATAATGCGTGGAGCGTTATAATTTATGTTTTCGTTTGCATATCACATATTGCAGCAAATTCCAACTAAGATTATGAATGAAAAAATTATTTTTGGTCACGTCTGCCCGCTTTTTTTACTCCAATACTGTACGGGTATTGACATTAGCTAATCTTTCAAATAATGACTGCACACAATCGATATGTCTATGAAAATATTATTTATGTTCCCAAAAATACAACTGATTTTCAGAAAAATAGTGATATACATAATATTTACACTCGAAATAGTTTCGAAAAGAAGTTCTGTAGAACCAGGGTAGGTAGTAGCTCAACTATTAACTGTATATCCCGTCTGTATATAGTCTAAGCATAGTCTGCCTGAACTTGACATTAATTTTCATAATCTTCCCGGGTTATTGTCATTGAGGAAATCGTTTGATGGCGTACCGTAAGATTGCTGATTTCTGACTGTCAATTTTTGTGTATTTTGTTATTTATTTTACATCCTTACTGAGTGATTATTACCTCTATTTGTAAATATGAATAATTATGCATGATTGCCTGTAATTGTAAGAACAGTTAGTTGATGTCTTTTGAAAACACAATTATTGATCATAATTTACTGTTACTTATGTTGGTAATCCAATAAATTAATTAGTATGACGTTGCAGTGCCCATTGGCTAGACTCCAAAATATAAGTAATTCGTTCAGGAATAATAGTATAAGATATTTTTGTATTTATAATACAATCCCAAGTAGATTTACAAAATTGCGTAAAAGACAAACTTATTGCTAACGCTTATTACTGCTTGAAAGCGTCTGATAACGTTGACACCGGTATGGGTTCCAATAATACCTACCATTAGGTGTTATTGATTCATTCATATGCGTGACTATATATTTCTTATTTACTTTTTGCACATATATAAATCGATGTACATATTGCAGACAAGTGGCATTATCTACAAGTCAAAAGGGACCAGAGCGGTGCGAAACGAAATTAAAAATAAAAGAAACTAACAATAAACAAAGAACGTGCTAATACATTTAAATATATTAAAAAAATTGATATACAATATATATATATATATATATATATATATATATATATATATTAAATGATTATACTAGATATGGGTGAGCATTTTAAACATTTTCCTAATGTCATTTCATTACTTATATATGTGTGAGTATGTACAAGTAAAGGCACATATTTAATATACTTATACTTTATTTTGTACGTGTTTATTATATATGACCTGTTTCAAAGGGGTACTATTCTATTCTGCCGGTACCTCACGGCAGATTATAAACCTGTATTTGTGTCATTGACCTTTCCACTGTCGCTGCATTTCCGTTGAGGGGCTGGTTCATTGCTAGCAGAGCGAATTTCATACGAATGGCATCCGTAACAAGAAGTGATTTGTCGTCATCATATCAGTCATTGAGCTATTATAAGGCCCCCGGGAGTTCTCCACTAAGTATTTACCTATTTAAATTATATTTAAAATAAATTACTTTCTATGATATCTCTTGTTTGGAGACCACATAAGTTTTTCATAAATATTACTTTGAAGATAAAATTCAGCATTTTGTAAAATTATAAAGTATTTTTTCGCGATCGCGTCATACTTGTAAATGTCTGAACTTCAAGTGTTTGTAGGTAACCACATTGAGAGATACAGCTTACTTTTTAGCACTAAAATTGTACTAAGAAGTCACGCGCATACCGAGGTCTCAGTAGCATAATGGTAATGTAGTCCCTTAGAAAGGGGATAAGGGTGGGTTCGAGTCCCGTTTGAATCCTGAAATAAGATTAATTTCCTAGTAAGAATTATCTTTAACAAAAACTTGTAAATTTTACAACTAATAAAAGCAATATATTAATCTGCTGTTCCTTCTATATCGATTTCTTCAAACTTGTAAAAGTTCGAATGAGTAGGGTAACATTACCTACAAAACTGAAAAGCTCGTGATGATTTTCAGAAAAATACTCTATTTCCTAGTGCTACTTGAAACCTGAGACAAAATATATATTTTTTCTAGTAAATATTTATCATTAATTACATCATTTCAGCCCACTGGACATAGGCTTCCCCAAGAAAGGGGGAATTTCACCCATAATTGCCGCGCTGGGCAAGCGTGTTGGCAATCGCAGAGTGCAGCTTTCGCGACGGGGAGCTGCTGCCCATCCCCGCCTTGTACATGGATATACCGCTATCTGCCGGTTCTGGTACCATAGTCCTCTCTTACGACACCTGGTACAAGGAAGTTATACTATGCCAGTACCACACGGCAATTTAGTGTTGTGTCATTATAATTGATTACCACTAAATCCGAACAAGAAGTAACTACAGAATAATTGAGATCAAACGATAATTAAAACCAAAACAAATCAAATTAAACCTTCATGAACACGATTTTACTACAAGAGCCGTAATTACTTCTCCAATAGACAACCCAATGATTAATGTGGCTACAAGTGTAAAAAATATACGTACCGCGCAATCAGATCAAGATATAATCCTTGGAGTCGAAGATGTCTTGGTAAATTGCCTTGCGCAATTCTGAGTCTTATCTCTTGAACAATAAGAGTTGGCAAATTTGCGGTGATGTGGTCGAACCGGTGTGGCCTACTTTACATGAGCCTGTTAAATTGAAGCTTCACGGATTAGATGTTCTCAAACTCGAGGCTCGAATCTATTATTACAGTCTGCCTTGTCTTGATCCTCCTTGATCCGTTATACCTTACTAGCGCCCCGTCCGGGCTCCAAACGGGTGCAATAAGAAGAAAAAATGGTTAACGTAAATTATCTCTTAGAGGTTATCTCTTATTATTATCTCTTAGAGGCATTAATGAAGGGCCAAGTCAGAAGTGCTAAGAATAAACGAGCGTGTATGAAAGGACTAATGTGAGAAAGTAACATCACAACATTTGTATTTTGACGTATCTAGTCGAATTTAGTCGGGCGGTTGCAATGTAATAGCAAAAAATGTGTTTAAGACATCACATAAGAAACTTCTAATATAATCAGTGTTTCTCTACTATATTATGTGTATTATATATATAAACATTCCCCTTGAATCGATATCTATAATATGGGTTTTAATGCTAAAGTTCACTAGTAGTGTATGCTCGCTAGTAGTGCATATGCTCGTGAAGTAAAAGTTAACAAAGATTTTTGTTTGTTTTTTCTTTAATAAAGTAAAATCAGACAAATGTTTAGTATCTAGTATGACCCCCTCTAGCTGAAATCACAGCTTGAATTCGACTGGGTATACTAGCGAGGGTATATAGTGTAGTATAGTAAAAACTAGCATCAAACGAAAATTTGAATTTAGAACGTACTGTTTTTAATACCAAGGCATTTTTAAAACCAGCCAGTAATATGTACAAATGATTTAAATCATGAATTTATTTATTTGTAACTATTTCCTTTTTTGATTACTTCGAAAGCTGATTATATCGTATTGTATCAAAATGAAGATATAAATAAAGATAAAGAAAATATATTTATTTTCTAGCATATCTTTTTATACTTTGGGAGCCACTGTTCTATATAATTAACTTAGAAATGATGTAGACATCTCTCACGGGTTATTGCTTAACAATTTTCGACTTAACCCCCTTAGCATTAAAGATGTGTACGTAACAAACTTTTGGAAAGTACGGATCAAGTAACATCGGCGAACAAGTAAAGGATATAATGACTTATGGTAATAACTTGAAAATATTACCGGTAAATCCGATTATCGTTAATTCTAATTTCATAGACTTATAAAAAGCTTTTCACTTGGACACTAAGTATTTAATGTAATGATTTGCAAAATAAGTCGTATGAGACGTGGGCGGTACCCCAGAGTAGAATAGTACCTCCTAGGTGTTGTAACAGGCAACTGAAGTACCGCAACCGAGAAATGGCGATATATCCAAACCTGATATATACAAATTTAACCTGAAACGCTGTCTCCGTACTTTATTTACTGATGCTGCTTCTCTAACTTTATAACCCTATTTCTGATGTACGTTATTTTATGTATATATATACATACATACATATATATATATATATATATATTTATATCATATGCATTTACTGCGTTTATTTATACAAATATGTATGCCACGTTTATTTATTTTGTATATATATTGCCTGCACCACTATATATATATATATTTTTCAGTTTTGTGTAATGGTTGACTGGGAGATAATGCCATCTGGCATTAAGTCCGCCATTTGTACATTTTGTAACATTTTGTGCAATAAAGATAAATTAAAAAAAAAATAAATAAATAAATATCCCCGCCGAAGCGTAACCCGAGTAACAAGACGGGGATGGGCAGCGTCGCGAAACTTTGACCTTCGATTACTACCACGCATGATTAGCGCGGCAAATCCTCATTTTCTTGGATCGGTCAGTGACCAGCAATGGATGACATCAATGGTCTATTCAGGAAAAGGCTAGGTTGGCTAGGTACAATGCTGTACCTTCGCCAATATTTTTACATCTGAATAATTATTATCTATCAAACAAACAATATGAAATCATATCATATGTTATCAAAAATAATAAATCTATGCACAGCGACACACAAAATACAATTACAAATAGCCTCAAAAGATAATATAATGTAATTAATTAAAAGTTAATTATTAGTCAAGTTGTAGTAATTATTTCTTGAAAACTTTAATAAAATATTTAAGTAAGGCAATGCATGAGATGTCAATATAATGTTCAAACTATGGTTGCCAGCAGCGTTCCCAGGCGCGGGAAATATTCAAAAAGCGCGCGTATTTCGTGTCAAACAACAATGTAGCGACACAGATAATATAAAAAATGCGTGTAAAAATAAAAAGATTATGATTAAGAGGTTAATGTATCATTAAAATGTATATAATTAAATAGCCTAATGTGACGTTGATATATCATAGAAAAGTAACGTCACATCGTATATGTATCAATGCATTTCAAGTCATATATTGCAATTCAACTATTGAATGGACTCTAATGCATTTCGAAAGTCCGTCTCGAAAAAAAAACCTTCAGTATATTATCGGAGCATCACAAATGATGCGGTGTGACTTTGACAGATCGGTATAATCTGTGATTTATAGCGAGTTAGTTCACATTATTCAGATGTTTTTTTTTATGTAACAAATATTGTTGTGTTACTTTCGGTTTTTATTATACTCCTTTATCGATTGAGAAAGGTTCGAATCACATATCCGTAACATGCTATACGGATAAATAGAAGATAATAAATTAGGAGAATATTTGATAAACATTAATAAATGCATTTTATATTTAAGAAGCTTTTGTTCGCGTGAAAGTTAGATATTTGTGAAGGTTTAAAGAGGACAATTCTATCTCACATAAATTTTTCGAAAATATTACCTTCTACAAAACGCAGGCTTTACGGAAGCTACCAGAAGATTGTTCCCCCGGTTTTTGCAACATTTTCATTGCTACATCACTGTTAATTTTCATAGTCTTACGGTAAATACATATGCCTTCCCCGATAAACGAGTTGTCTAACATTAAAATAGATTTTCAAATCGGACTAATAGTTCCAAAAATTAGCGTGTTCAACCATATTACATGAGGTAGAAGGTAGACTTCATACAAAGGTCATCTGCATTGATACCTCAGTCATCTATTTGTATTGGCAATAAACGGTGTTCGTATTGCTGTGACCCGATTTGAAGGGTGGCAGTTAAATTACGGAGTAGTGTGACATAATCTTCATGTCAGAAGGATATCACGCGCGCGCTGCGAAAGAACAATATTCTGAGCGTTTATACCGTTTGTCAACATGGTGTTACAAAAAATGATAAAAAACAAATTCTCTAGCTTTATAATATTTGTATAGAAAAAGCTTGTATCATTCAAAATCATCAAATATTCATCTTATAATTGTTTGCCTTGGTGGGGTCGAAAACGACATTTGGCGCGCAAGACATTATAACTACCAGTTGCGTCATCTCGCCCGTCAAGATCAACTGCAATGGTTATAGGACATGATCCAATTAGTTTTTTATCAATATGGTAGATTTATGCCTATAATTGCCATGTTGGGTAGGTGAAATAGGAACCATAGACCATTGCAACCACCATCTGTCGGTTGTGGTACGTTGGTCGCCTCTTACAACACCGGATGGAGTGGATTCTTAGATTCAGTATAGAATAGAAACAATTACGTAAAGTTTGCAGGTAATTTATATATACATCACGCCTGTGTCCTATCAGGGTAGGCAGAGACTATGGATCTCGACTTGTTACGATCTTGGCATAGCTCTCTTGGTTCCCGTTCTCGCATTAGTCCTTTTATACACGCTCGTTTATTCTTGACACATCTGACCTGGCCCTTCTTCAAGACCATTTCTTCCTGGTCATGTTATGTTCACCTAAGTCGTCCTATACCAACGCTTCCATTCACTTCTGCTCTATATATTTGTGCATTCATTCTCCTTTCATACATTCTTTTTACATGTCCAAACCATATTCCTTTCTCTATTGTTGTCATATCTTTTACACCTTTTCGTCCTCTTATCACACTATTCTTTAATATATCCCTCACACTCACACCATACATACTTTGAAGCGCTCTCATTTCAACAGTATTTTTTCTACTCGCGTGCTTCTGCAATACCCAACATTCACTACCATATGTCAGAGTTGGAACCAACACACCTAACAGGTAATTTAGTTTAGAGAACCAAGAACGGGGTTAAAACGTTATACAATTCTATTAAGAAGGTACCCGGACGGAGTCGGGGAGAGCTGCTAGTTTATAAAAAAGACACCCTGACGCACAATCAGACATAGATACTATTAACTTGATTTCGTTTTATAATTATAATACACTGGCGGTTTTGATTTTAATTCTTCTTTAAAAAAAATACGGTTCCAAAATGATTTCAATTATTTGTACATGTTATTGGCTGGTTTTAAAAATGCCGTGGTGTTTAAAACAATACGTTCTAAATTCATGAAAAACGTACGTTCTAAATTGATGCTGGTTTTTACAAAAACCACTTTTTATCCTACATTTTTGGTGCGAAGTTTCAAAAGATAATATCGGTTTTCATAACTTCTAGTAAATTTTTATGAATTTATTTCATATTCTTTATTGTCAAAGCTTCAATTATTGTTGTTTAGCTGTCTCAATAATGTTAGAGAAAGTGGTAAAAGCTACCAAAATTATTGCGTTGCTCGAAGAGGGCTGCAGCCAATGCTTCGTGGCTCAGAGGTGAGTCGCGCGACGGTTCAAAGGACCTGGCAGCGGTATCAAGACACCGGTTCTGTCGAGAGAAGGCCTGATTCTGGAAGAAAACCATGTACCCAACCACGGGATGATCGTTTTCTTGTGAGTCGCGCATTGAGATATTGCAAGTCTTCGTATGTGGACCTTAAGAACAACCTCGAAGAAGTAAGAAATATACATATTATGTGCATGACTGCGTATATTGGCCGCAAGACGCCTCCTCCTAACCGTCCATAGACATGGACGGATAGTAGACGGTTAGTTAGACACAATATACGCAGTCATCGCCCGGCCCGCGGCCCTAAGTTACTCCGTGAGCACACAGTTGCCAGGTTTAGGTTTGCTCGAAATTGTGAGTAATGGACTCAAGAAGACTGGAATATGGTATTGTTCTCCGATGAAGCCAGGATATCTCTGTGAAGATCGACGTCGGCGAGTGCTACGAAGACAAGGAGAACGCTTTGCAGAGGCTTGTTTTGAAGAAATCACACCTTATGGTGGGGCCTCTGTTATGTTTTGGGTAGGAATAAAATCAATGGATCGTACAGGTTAGTCTTCATTGAAAACGGCTCACTGACTGGACATCGATACATAACGGAAGTTCTAATTCCTCATGCACAACCCGCATTGGCCCCTTTAGGCAAAGACTCAATTTTTATTGACGACAACGCTCGCGCCCACCGGTCTGGCGATGTGAAAGCGTATGTGCAAGAGGAGGCATTTGTCGTTTGAATTGGCCAGCCCGAAGTCACGACTTCAATCCTATAGAGCATGTCTGGGAAGTTCTAAAACGACGCGTGAGATCAGTACAACCGACTTCGCAGACCATCAGAGAGCTGAAGAATGGGATAACCGCGGAGTGGGAACGTACTCTGAGAGTAAGTATCTGGGATATCCTTGCTAGCAGACCCAGACGAATTCAAGCTGTGATTTCAGCTAGAGGGGTCATACTCGATACTAAATACTTATCTGCTTTTACTTTATTAAAGAAAAAACAAACAAAAATCTTTGTTAACTTTTACTTCACGAGCATATGCACTACTAGCGAGCAAATACTACTAGTGAACTTTAGCATTAAAACCCATAATTTTTATCAAAATTTTATGATAATACTGACGAAAACGATTAATTGCTTAATAATTTAAAAAAATGTGAAAGTAAAACTACCTATAATTATCATACAAACCAATAGTAACATTTGAAATGGTTCATTGCTTAGGTGCTTGTTTTTTTGCAAATGAGTGTATATGTCTAACGAAAGCATATGACTCAGATGTGGAAATGCTGGTCCTGCCCGAAAGCATAATAACTCTTAACGTGTTCCTCTCTCGCCCTCTCACTGGTTCTCCACAATCAGGACTTCACACATGTCTTTGGCAGAGGTAGAGAGAGTCCAACATTCATCGTCATCATAACAGCCACTGAAAGTCAAGGAAGGGGGAATTTTGCCCATAAATGCCGCGCTGAGCAAGTGTGTTGGCAATCGCAGGCTGCTGCTGCTCAACCCTGCCCTGTGAATTTGGGCTGTACTCTTTCGAATGGATATACCTACATCTGTCGGTTTTGGTACCTTAGTCGCCTCTTACGACACCTGGTACAGGAGGAGGTACTATTCTACTCTGCCGGTACTTCACGGCAAGTCCATCACTGGGTTCGTACAAAAAAAAGGAGCTGATAGGTAACTGTGAAAGATCGTCTGCATTAATACCTCACTCTCACCTATTTCGACCACCAAAGAAGATGTTGTGTTCTGGTTTTAATGGTGAGAGTGTCAATGAACTCTATAGACTTTGGTGACGCTACCTACTATCGCACAGACTCTATGCTTTGTCGACCTGGTCTTATAAAAACAAGTTATGATAATTGACATTTACAATTACGTCACTGAAAATGAAGGGAAGCATAAAATTACCTAGTTAGTGGTCGTTAACGAATCAAATTGGTCCAGTAATAAAAATAACGCTTTAAAACCTAGAGGTATTCAGAAGGCAGGCGATGACAAACGTCTAACCGTATATTATCCCTACTAATATTATAAATGCGAAGCTCTGTCTGTCTGTTAAGCTTTCCCGCTTAAACCTCTCAACCGATTTTGATGAAATTAGACACAGACAATCTTTTGACCCTGAGAAAGGACATAGAGTACTTTTTAATTCGAAATAAGATAGTAAGGGGTCGAAAAGGGGGGTGAAAAGTTGTATGGAAGTATCGCTATTCTTAGAGCTGGAAACTTAAAACTTATTTTTTAGGCCATTGATTCGATATACATAAACATGACATTCAAAGTTTATATAAGTTAAAGTAAAGAGGTATACTACCCAAAAAAAACTATTCCACGCTTCCACGCAGAGTAGTTTTTGAATATACGTGTTTTTATTGTTATCCTTTGAAAAGTAAATCCATTCATACTAATGTTAAAACTAAGAATTTTTTAAGAAGAATTAAACTTTATATTAACTTCAGTTGTATTTGTTCGGTTGGAACCGACTCATTCAAAATCGATTTTGACTTAAGATTAAACTGCAACTTTGTACACATGTCAAAAATCGGTGCCAATATAATATTTCAATAAGATTATCTCATTATCCTAATCAAGGTCCTCGCGATATAAGAAATTCCCCCGTGTGCAATTGAGAGAACGACACCTGCGCATGCGTACCGTCTATCTAATTTCCAACTTGTAATTAAGCTAGTTAATATTATTTAACAAAAAATCGAACTAATAATAAAAAATAAAATATGGTTAAAAAAAATTAAGAAACACGCTTTAAAAAAACATTAAACTAAAAAGTAAAACATAATTCTAATACTAATGTGAAAATAATGATGAAAGAATACTTGTAGTAAAAATGATGTATGTATGTACAATACTCGTCAGGTCTTTATACATACACAATAAACAGTAATAATAAACTTTATTGAAGCAAAACAAACACAATATACAATTTTCGATGTTTGCATTACTAGGACAGGCCTGGGTTGCGGAAACCATTTCGACAGATGGTTGCATTTATAGAGTTATATATATACTTACAGAGTTATGACCGTATGGTCATATATCATCTGTCCTATACATAAGCCTATATAGGCTTAAGAGTATCATTACACAGTATAAAACTTTCACTTTCCACTGTCTTTTTGATACATATGTATGCTTTAATCTTTATAACTACAAGACTGCTTTTCATATCAGCCACCTATAGACCACTGTTGCACATAGCACCTACCTATGCCCATCCCCGCCCTGTAGTAGTAAGCTGCGCTTTTTGTATTGATATATCGCTATATGTCGATGTCAGTACCTCAGTCACCTCTTACCATGCTTGGTACAAAGAGAGGTGCCATTTTACCCGCCAATACCTCACGGCTCTTAATGCGGTATTTTAAAATAGATAGAGTGGAACCAGAGGAAGGTTTATATGCACAATACATGCATAATTCTGTAGAGAAACACTGATCGTGTTAATAGTGTCTAATGTGAAGTAATAATGAAGGAAACTGTTTTATCAAAGAATTAGGAAGGCTTAACCGGGGATTAACTACCGCTCCGGGGCTTTTCTGATTTAGAGGATCTCGCTTGCTGTGCAACGTGGAAATGCTGCAAGCATTCTGGGTACCTTTGGGTCGGACATGTCTCTTTTATGAAATGTATATTTTTTTTTAATAATAAATATGTGTTTTAATATTGTAATGAATTCCTCTAATATGATTTTATAATATATACCTTACTACAGAATTGTACAGCATATAAAGGTCTACAAAAAAGTATGTGGTGGTATATTTCCATCACTAAAGGATAACCCATAATAACCATTTTTGATCCTCATTGCACCCGTGCGAAGCTATGGTGGATTGTAAAATATGTAGGTATCGGTTTGCGTTTGTGTTCTGGACTGTACTTTTAATATAAAATCATCCGTAATTATAATTATGTGGTCACACCGAGGTCGGATACAGTCGCCATCAATCGACAAGGCATCGATGCCATAGATTAAGTTAATACAGATAGCATTACGAATTAGCCCAAGTAGGTTAGTTAGAACAGGGAACGTGTAAAGGTTTACCTCAAGGTCTATTCTTGGTCAGAACAAATATATAATAATTTTATATTAAAATAATAATAATATATTTTACTTAAAGGACAGATTCCAATTCCTATCTTCCTCTCACGAACGTAATCTCCGTTCTTCTAATACTCTTTCGCTCTTAACTCCTTCTCATCACTCTAGTTTTTTGACAAACTCTTTTACAGTGACAGCTATACGACTCTGGAACGAGCTAACTATATAATATATATATATGTATATATATCATATGCATTTATTGCGTTTATTTATACAAATATGTATGCCACGTTTGTTTATTTTGTATATACATTGCCTGCACCACTATATATATATTTTTCAGTTTTGTGTAATGGTTGACTGGGAGATAATGCCATCTGGCATTAAGGCCGCCATTTGTACATTTTGTAACATTTTGTGCAATAAAGTTAAATAAATAAAATAAAAAATAAAATACTCTCTATTTTACACCATAAAAAACAACACAAGAACATCACAAAAACATAGAATAGTAGGTACAAGAGGCAACCTTATCGCTAAATGCAATTTCTTACAGGCAATCTTTGGATAGAAATAATGTTAAAGCAGGTGGAAGTTTGAAGGTTATGTTGTTAAACAAAGGAAGAGTGAGTGAGACCGGCTGCACTAGTGCAAGTATTCCCTCGGAGGGGGGAGGGGGACTGCAGTTTTTAAGTTCATGGGTTCTTCACCTCGATGGATGGCGGTAAACTAATGTGGGAATTCAGCGCCATTGTGTCCCCCGGACCCCTGATCTATGTAATGCTGCTCGCTGCGGCGTTATTCTCAGACCATTACAACTTAAGGACATTCAAGAACAGAGTATATTCTATTCTTGAAGGCTGATAGTACGCCTTCTGTTCTCTTGGTGTTGTACGGGACCATGTGCGACGCTGATTACGTTAACCATCAAGTGACCCATTTGCTTAAATTCTCAGGTTGGGATGGCAGCACCATCCCCGCCGTGAAAGCTGCGCTCTGCGCTTTCCGACACGCTTGCCCAGTGCGGAAATTATGAGCAAAATTCCTCTTTTGGAGGCCTGTTTGATGAAAGAGATTGTTTTTTATAAAATTTGCTATTAACCACAAAACGTCCATTTGAAATCGGGCCAGCCGATTCAGAGATTAATTGAAACAAGTGTGTGAACAACACTCACAAGAAAAAGTTTTTCTTGAAAATCACTACGTACGTTCATATATATTGGGCCAGAAATCATATCTTCCAGGTGGCCTAACTTCAGTAAAATGCCGAGTACTCTTCCAAATGTGTACCAAGCAGAACATCTGTATATTTTAATTTGTGGTGATGTCATTAATTACGTATGAAAATGCAATAACTTAATGTTTATGGTTTCAAGATACTCTATGCAACACTACGAAGACTCCGTAAAATATTATTGAAAGCGATTTCTATGGTGGTGGTATTTTAACTTAATGGTCCAGATGGTTCATGGTATTTTAGACGGTCGTTTCAAATGGTATAAACCATCAATTCATTTATCAATTAGATAATCCATGCGTTTATTATAAAATTATAAATTCACACAAAATACGATAACCTAAGTCCGACATAAATCTCTTAAAGCACTTGTGTTCCGGATATCAAATAACGGAGGACTTACGAATATAATACATAAATAATTTAACACCCAGACACAGTACAAACACACATTACTCATCACAAAAAATATTTTATTTTAACAGACTACCTTGGTCGACTCCTACGATACCTGTTAAAAGGTAGGTACTGTTTTACTCTGCGGTACCCTGGCAATCCTACCTTTAGTTTGATAGTGACCAATACCAACCAGAGCCACTAGACGCAACATGTATTATTAATGAAGCGAACGCGGTTCCTTCGTCACTGCGAATCTGTCATCCATAAAATATTTGTAATCTAATACTAACAAACGAGACGGTCTTTAGTATTTACGAGGAGACCAGTTTAATCATTCGGGTTTACTTGCATCCTACACTCCCTTGTGTGTATTACCCGCAGAGTTGAATAGTACCTCCATCTACACCGGTGTTGTTAGAGGTGACTGAGGTATCTCAACCGACAGATGGCGGTATATCCATCCAAAACAGTGTGGCCTAAATGGAATAGGGCGGAAATAGGCAGCAGCATTACATCGAGGAGCTATGCTCTGCGATTGCCACCACGCTGGCCCAGCGAGGATAATTGGCAAACTCCCCTTTTTTTTGAGAGGCCTATATCTAGCAGTAAACATTTTACGGCTGCTTTTATGATGAGAATAGATACATAACATGTGACGTCACACAAAGTAGAAAGGATTGTTATCATCATCATCTTCATATCAGCCGCAAAACGTTCATGAGAGCAGCCTATAGACGCTCGTATCATCATAAAGATATATCTAGCGTGTTGCCAACCTTGTGAACTGATGATAGAATGTCACATTTACCCAGTTATTTCAATGCTTTGCACTCTTCAAACCGGAACACAGCAACGCGAACGTTGCTATATGGCGGTAGACATAGGTGAGAATGAGGTATTGTAAGAGGTCTACCTAATGAGAAAAAAAGCTTATGTTGTATGGCTGATATGATGACCCTGATATTCCCACGGGATTGGGAATTCCCCGGGAATAACCTCGTCGAGCTGCTATTAATTGATTAAATAACGACCCTATCGATATTCAGCCAATTAGGTTAGGTAAAATTGACAATTAATTACAATGTTGAACCAACTCATTAGCGAAGCCATATTTGTATTCATGGAATTGAGGTATATTTAATATCTCGTTAGCAACCGTCACTGTGTATCAGAATTTCTGCGTAACTTAGACATAGACTTTTCAAAGGTGATGTCTATTTAACAAAACTGTGGGTAATTCACACAACATCTCATACATTGAGGTGTCGCTGTCGCAAGATAGGTCGCTTAAAGAATCATAAATAAAATACATACAAAACAAATATTCGTCATATAAATGAGTGAGGTATCGGATAGTACCTCCCATTGCACCAGGTGTCGTAAGAGGCGACTAAGGTACCAGAACAGACAGATAGCGGTATATTCATCCGAAATTTACTCGTTCTACTTGATTTTCATTCCATGGGGCTATCATATAAATTACTAGCAACATAACCTTACATAGACTATATTGCATCTGAGCAGTTTCCGCAATAAAAACGTTTTATCTTTCTGTAGCAGTTTTCGTAAGGGATTACTAAGGTACCCGAACCGCCAGGTGGCGGTATATCCATCCGCACCAGTATAGCTTAAAAGCACAGGGTGGAGATGGGCTGCAGCATCTCCGTCGCGAAAGCTGCGCTCTGCGATTGCCAACACGATAGCCCAGCGTGGCAATTATTTCTTGCAGCGTGGCAATTGGGCATAATTGCCCCTTTCTTGGGAAGGCCTATGTCCAGTAGTGGATACACAATGGCTGATATTGTGTGTATGTAGTAAATATATTTTTTTTATTACACCAGGTCAACAAACAAGCATAATGTCCGCGTAATATTAAGCGTTACCGCAGCCTATAGACGCTCTAGATAAGGATGATACGAGCGCATCACGGCCTTGTGACTTGGAGATATAACGTCACATTACCTAGAAATCTCACTGCCTCCCTCACCTTACAAACCGAAACAGAGCAATGCGAATGCTATTGTTTGGCGGTACGAGTAGAAATAGGTGAGAGAGGTACCAATGCAGACCACTTTTTTAAGTCTATTACACACACATGCAAAAGAATCGTAGTGTGATTTTAAGCCAAAAGGTTACTGTAAAAAGGCTGTAACATCGAAAACATAGCTATATAACTTTAAAACGCTCTGTATTGAAACATGGATATAAAAAGTCGAATATTTATTGTGTTGTAAAAGTAATAAATAGTTCCCACAACATCTCACACATTGACCTGACTCCGTGGTAAGTCGCTTAAAGCACTTGTGGTACGGACGCCAGGCAATAGAGGAATCACGAATATAATACTTAAATCATCATACCAGTCATTAAAAGTCCACAGTTGGACATAGACCTCTCCAAGAAAGGGGGTATGTTGCCCATAATTGCCGCGATGGGCAAGCGTGTTGGCAATCGCCTTCGCCTTCGCGACGGGGAAGCTGCTACCCAATCCTGCCCTATAAATCTGTCGGTTCTGGTACCTTAGTCGCCTCTGACGACACCTGGTACATGGGAAGGTACTATTCTACTCTGCCGGTACCTCACGGCTACTACTACTACTACTTAAATACTTATGCTTGACACACAGACTCGGAACAAACACAAATATCATCATATACATATCATAGGCGTACAAGATAGGATTACTACCATCTGCGACGGCCCGATGCCCGTCAACTTGCAACCCAAAATGCCTCTTTAAACAAAATATCTTAGCAGCCAATACAAAGCGACCTCAGCGGATGCACCCTATGCATTATTGATGAGTCGCCTGTCCGTCTTTATATTTATAACTGTGTATATTTATATATATTGCTGTTGAGGAGACGAGATTTACGAGAGTCGAGCTATGTGCCTAGATCTAGTAACCTTTTGATGGAATCTGTGTTGGTATTATGTACGCACATATATATAGTGTATGTGTGCAGATGATGAAATTTGTGACTTGGTTTTGCTTAGATTTAATATCTATTTGTCTAGTAGCGCCTTGCAGTATCACCTGCGTTCCGTTGGTGAACTTTCATACTAATTTTGCACGCCTCTTTTTACAAAATGATGAAAAAAAATTACACACGTTGCATGACTTTTAATGAAGAATCTTCATTTTGAAGTTCATTCGAATAGTTTCAAAAATAGCAAAGAAACACACTAACATTGGACCCCCATTTTGCCCCTTTTGGGGTAAAATTTTCAAAATATTTTTTAGAGCTCCCAACGTTATAAAAACCACCACTTTGCAATATTTCAGGGGTATTAATTACTATTATAGTTTACACCCTGCGTCAGTCAGTCAGTCAGCTGCTTTTTTATATATATACATTCTTTCACATTACAGAATAAATAATAATAAAATAAATATTAGTACTAGGGGAAGACCTCGGTCGTCTTCCCCCTCTCTTACCAATTTCTACCGCCAAATAGCAGTTTTCACATTGTTGTGTTCCACTTTGTGTGGGAGAAGCAGTATAACTACTGGGTAAATCTGACAGTATCTTCAGTTCTCAAGGTAGGCGACACGATAATGATGTCTTTATGATAGGCTGCGTTTGCGTTTACCATTAAGCGAATCGTTGGCTGACTACATAATATAAAAACGACCTCATACAAAGATCGCGTGCATCGGTACCTAACTCTTATCTAATTCTACCGCGCACTGTGTTCGGCTTACAGGGTGAGAGAGGCAGTGAAATTACTTATTATTATTATTATACTTTGTAAGTTCACTGGTTGATTCGTAAAAGTGCAAAGAGAAACACACTTCGCCCCAAGATCGGTACTTCCCCTCCCTCCACCCAAAATCATAATTTCAGTAAATGCATTCCTCCGTCATCATCTCACTGACGCTCTGCAATCACAAACACTTTACATACATTCTTCTGGTAGAGTGTTCACCGGCGAACGCGTGCAGTCCCTAAATTTGTCCCCTTGATTACCGACCGTACTAGTGCAGACAGGCTCACTCAATCCCCCCTTTTGCTTACATAACTGTCCTCTACAATGGCCACAAGAGCCTAGGTCGAACATCACAGCTGCCAGATCACCATCGACTCCGGGAGGTACGCAGGTAAAATCGTGCAATGGGTCGCTCATTAATGAGCGGCTTCGTAACCTCCCGATGGAGGATAAATATACGCTGTCGTTTTCGGTACCTCAGTCGCATTTACCACACCCGGTACAAGGGAAGGTACTATCAGTCTTTACCGGTACGTCTCACGGCTACAAATCGAGACAATTTCTAGTAATCATTTAATATTTGGATTAATTGTTATTAGATTATAGATGTATACACATATAGCACTAGATTACCTATAAAAAATATATATATAAAATATAAACTATCCTGTCTCTCAAGTTCAATCGAACTACACAGTCAACTGATCTAATAGTTGTTTAAAAGTTCATCCCGGATAAACGCTATCAAGAAATTATTTTTTTAAAAAGAAATAGAACAACAGACATTTCTAGACAATATCTTTTATACATTTATATCGGTTATCCTTTAATTTTAGGTTTAAAATAAACTGATGCGTTGCTTCTGAAAACGAAGATTTATTTCGTTAATTTCTTACAAATATTATTATATAATTTATTATTTATATTTTATTATAACTTTACCTGAAAACGAAGAAACGACAATTAAAGTCTATTCTTCCACCAATTATTCTTATTTATCTATCTTAAATCACAATAATCTAATACAATGCTATTTTTTTCATAACCTCTCAACTGACCATTGACCTCAGAATCTAGCGCTTGTCAGTTGTCAATGTCATTCAATGTCGTTCAAAAATTAAAGAAATATCATTTCTTTACACATTTACTACTGAAAATAAACCCAATTGATTGTTTTAATGCCGTAATCGCAGAGCAGAATTACCTCCAACTGCACCAGGTAGCGGTATATCCATCCGAAGCAATGCAGCTCAAACCCCCGTTGCAAAAGCTGCGTTTTGCGATTGCAAATGTTAAAAAAACTTTTACTCTTGGAGAGGCCTATGTCCAGAGTTGACTTTCAATGGCTGGCATGATGTTTGTTTTAAAAGATTCTGTTACACCTACCAATTAATTATGGAAATACCATATTCATACTTAATGCTGATTTCGAACTATGTTTTAATGAAGGTAATGATTAATTGTAATAATCGGAGGCAAATATTTTAAATATTGGAAAATCATTAAGCTATGGCGCGACAGGATATTTATTCGCTGCATTTATTATGTAAATACAAATTACAATGTTATATGCAATATATAATATTGTTCCTGATAAACAACTCTTGGGTTAAATCAATATTCAAATAACAGTGAATTATAGGTTTGGTGTACATGTGATGTTTTAGATAGATTTAGACATGTGATGCACGAATGTGTGCAATTAGACTATCGGAGTCTAATTGCACTCGCCAATGAGTGCGTATAGAACAGCCTGCCGGGTGCAACTCTCTTAACTCAGAGATCTACTTTGTAACTATAGTTTAAAGGTAATTTATTGAACATATACATGTAAATTACATTTGACGAGCCTGATAGCGCAGAAGGATCACTACCTATCTCATGCGCCAATGGTCGTGGGTTCGATCCCCACCGAAGATAAACATTTATATTTTGTTATTTATTTGTGTTTGTTCTGTCTCTAGGTGGTAAAATTTGTTTTTAAGTATTATATTTGTGATTCCTCTGTTGTCCGTAACACAAGTGCTTTAAGCCACTTAGCTCGGAGTTAGGTATAGAATATATGAGATGTCATATGAATATTATTATAATAAATAAATTTCAAATGTCAGTTCGTAATTCGATATTAACAGCTTTTCACTAAATGAAAGTATATACGGTATTTACAAAACAAAAACAAGTTTGTTCAGCGCTGCAATTATGGACAAATTTACCCCTTTTTTAGGGAGGCCTTTATCCAGCAGTGGATGTTCTATGGCTGCCATGATGATGATGATAATGGTTTAAAACCTTAAAATGTTACTTCATAGTTGTGCGTGTTATGAAAATGTAGAGGAAATATATTAAATTTATTACCTAATTACAAGATAAATATTGGAATATTTTAAATAAATTGAAATAATTATCGATGGTTTTACATATTTCTTGGTCAATATATATATATTGGACATATAGTTTTGGCAGGCTAGATAGAGCAATTGGTAGTGATCTTGTGCGTCAAGGGTCGTGGGTTTGATTCCCACCCATGACAAATATTTATATGATGATATTTGAGTTTGTTCAGTGTCTGGGTGTTAGAAATATGTAGTTAAGTATTATATTTACAGTTCCTCTGTTGTCTGGCGTACGTAACATGAGTACTTTAAGCGACTTACCTAGGAGTCAGGTCAATGTATGATATGCGCAAAGGGTCTAGGCCCTTTGCGCATATTATCATATCAGCCATTGACAGTTCACTGCTGGACATCCTCCCCATTAAACGGGGGAATTTTGCCCATAAGTGCTGCTCTGGGTAAGCGTGTTGGCAATCGCAGAGCGCAGCTTTCGCGACGTGTATGCTGCAGCCCATCCTCGCCCTGTGCATTTGAGCTGCACTGTTCCGGATGGATATACCGCCATCTATCGGTTCTGGTACCTTAGTCGCCTCTTACGACAGCCGGTACAGGGGGAGTTACTATTCTACTCTGCCGGTACCTCGCGGCTCACAAGACAGGAACATTACCATCTGCGCCATCGGGCTCGTCATAGTTTTGTCAGACGTGTAAGTAAAGTTAAAGTTACTCTACTGGGTCATACAGGATAACTTTAACCCAATGATAGTTTATTTACGATACGTATTTTTTAAGAATGTAATTTTTTTTTGTATATTTTTAAATTATGTAATAATGAAATTACTCCCATAAATACTAACTGGTATAGTACTTCATTCTCATATATTTCTACCACCAAATAACGCAGTGGTCACATGGCTGAGTCCCGGTTTGAAGGATCAGAGGGGTAGTGAAATCACGAGGTAATGAGACATAATATCTTCGAGTCACAAGGTTGATAGCGCGATATTAATATCCTTGTGATATTACGAGTATTTAAAGGCTATAGTGACG
The DNA here is from genome assembly GCA_020976665.1 of Heortia vitessoides. Classification (NCBI taxonomy): domain Eukaryota; kingdom Metazoa; phylum Arthropoda; class Insecta; order Lepidoptera; family Crambidae; genus Heortia; species Heortia vitessoides. Next base: position 9,999,314 of record JACJUM010002842.1, read on the forward strand.
TACTATCCGGATCATATGTATGTAATGCTTGTAAAAATAAAACATTACTTTCAAACATTTGTATTCAATTCTCGAAGCATCGTTTAACATAGTTGGCGCAGTATTGCAGATATAAAATGATCGTGTCGGTATGTCCGCCTCATTGTCCCTCCCATGTTTTAATGGTCGCACATAATTTTTTATAATTAAGTCGTTCATATGTATGTGTCCTTCATATTCTTCCTGATAATTATGTCTAGTTATTATTTTTTTCGTGAAAACGTTTAATTGAGGGCTTGAGTGCGTTGAATGGCCTCTTCGAAATAATATCAAGTCATTTTCGTTGTTTAAACATCGGTTTTGGTTTGAGGATACGCTGCTTGGTATTGGAGATTACTTCCTTAAGTTTCTTTTTATTACATGCTTCATTTAACTTGCGGTGTTGGTATGTATCATATCAGCCATAAAAAGCCCACTGTTGGTGAACACACTGAGGATCCTCATCCTGTAGTATTAAAGCTGCGCTATTTCGGATGGATACACCACCATCTATCGGTTCCGGTACCTCAGCCGCCTCTAACGACACACGAGTACAGAGAGAGGTACACTACTACTCCGCCGGTACCCCGCGGCTTATGTTCGGGAGAAATCTTTCAACTTTATTTTGAAGCAGATATCTTCCACCGATTGAGTTGAAATGAAAAAAAAAGTATACAGGTTCAGATGGAATGAAAATGCATGTTTAACTGTAATGTCATTCTAGATCCAACATGGCGGCATTCCCATAATCGCACATCGATATTTTTTATGTACTCTCACAGTATGGGTAGCATTTGAAAAGGTTTACTAAGAATAATGCAAAGAATAAGGAAATAAAAAAATCCGTCTTTTAAAAACAAGGTTTTATTAAAATCCGCTGAAAAGAAAATAATAATGTTTACTTTAAATCTTTCACTGTTACCTTAAAACGTCATTTCTGTTAAACATTGACTCCATTGCTCCATGATAACTAGCACAACTTAATCATCATTATAGCAGCCGTAGAACGTCCACTGCTAGACATAGGCCTCCTCAGGAAAGGGGGAATTTAAACACTTGTGTTACGATTATCAGACAACAGAGGTATTACAAAATAAAATACTTAAATTCACATTTGACACCCAGATACAGAAAAAACACAAGTCATATATTCATTACATATGCTGAATAGCCATTCGGTAGTGTTCCTATAGTGTGCACTAAAGGTCGTGGTTCCGGTTCACAAACCTGTGTCTGGGTGTTAAATATGTGAATTTAAGTACTATACAATTACTTTAGTCCATGAGGTATCGGTAGAGTAGAATTCCAGCTCCTCCTGTACCAAGTGTCATAAAAGACGACTAAGGTACCAGAACCGACAGATGGAGGTGTATCCAGCCGAAACAATTCACAGGACGAGGATGAGCAGCAGCATCCCTGTCGCGGAAGTTGCGGATAAATTGTTTTTTTCTTGGAGAGGCCTATGTCCATCAGTGGACTTTCAATGGCTGGTATGATGATGATGATGGGTTCCATTGTTGTCTGATGTCCGTATAACAAGAGCTTTAAGCTACTTATCACGAAGTCAGGTCAATATTTGAGATGATTAAAATTAAAACAAAAACAAAACCTTTTGTTTTGCGTGAGGAACGACCCACGGCCGTTAGCGAACAAGATGGGAACCCAGCCAAATGCGCTATCGAGCCTGTCACATAAGACTGTTTATTGTTTACTAATTTACCTGATTTGCCATGCAAGCCAAAAGCATAAGCATAAAGTGTCTTATTACGTCATTATGCAGTTATTCCTAACAATTGAAAGAACACGGGAAGTGTTTCGTGGCATAGTAAGAACTCAGGCGAAGCCGCGGGCGACAGGTAGCACAATATATTCTGACATTGACTTTGAATCATCTCCGTAAATAAACCCATCATCAGAGATCGTCATTAACCAAATATGCGGTAGCATGGACATTACATCGTTTCATCGACGCTTTGTGCTTGCATCACGGCCTTTAACAATTACCAACGATTTCGGGCAATTATGACCTTTATGCTCTTCCTAAATGCGTCAGCAGCAAGTGTGAAGTTACTTTGAATTGATGTTCAGTATACAATTTTCTTTGACACCGTCTACATTTATATCGTGTTTACTATATGGGACTTATTTTTCTAGATTAATATCCTTTTATTTGTATATCCATGCAAAAAAGTCACCTCAAATGTACAGGGCAACTAATGCTGGGCTGTGCTGATGTCAATTCCAGCATCATCGAATGATTGCTGACACAGTTTGCAGGATCAGAGCGGGACCGACGAATACCATTCGATAACGCTCCTGAGGCCGAACCTTGGCTCAAGTAGTCCTCATCAAAGGCTTAATCATTGTTAGTTAAAGAGGAAGACTAAGTGAACCCAGCTGCCTATTCCAGTTTCACTACGCGTAACAAAACAAATTGTTTAAATAATAAATTCCCACTACATCTCATACATTGACATGACTTCGTGGTAAGTCGCTTAAAGCACTTGTGGAATGGCAAACAGAGGAATCAAATATATACTACTTAAATACACATATTTAACACCCAGACATAGGACAAATACAAATCATGAGAATCTTTTGTCAATCATGAGAACAGTTGCCGAAAGGTAACCGAAACGTCAAAAACCGTTCTACGGCTTTCTGTCTTGATTTACTTCAAATCTTGCAGGAATCTAACCCGAAGTAGCTTATATCGTTTCCAGGAGTTAACACGCTGGGTAATGGTGTTGGCAATAGCAGAACTCAGCTTTTGTAACAGGGACGCTGTTGCCCATCCCCGCCTTGTGCATTTGAGCTCCGGTGTATCGGATGGATATACCGCCATCTGTCGGTTCCGGTACCTAAGTTGCCTTTTACGGCACCTAGTATAAGAAGGTACTATTCTACTTTGCCAGTACCTCGTGGCCTAAATATTAGCACGAATTAACTTTACGTATCTGTTTGAAAAAGAACTGTCGTTTAAACACGGCAGCATTCTTCAGAGGGTACATTAAAATTTTATCACTCAAGCAATTTAAACCTATTGAATGGTGCATTGCCTAGTTTTTTTAACCTGACCTCAGCTTTAATTTTGCCCGTAAATAGTAAAACCTAACTAGATTCAACGTACTTAAAGAGCAATTGATAATTTAAACCTTTGACATTTGATTTGTTGCTTCTTTATGTGTATTCATGGTTTATTTACGATATTATTTGTTACATACAAATTTGTCTGCCTTTAAATCAGTAATTAGTTATCCAGCTCAGTAAAACAGTAACTTAAAAAAGAATTAATTATATTACAATTAATATTATGGCGTGAATTTGAGAGATACATTAAGGAATAGTGTGATTAAAGATTAATGTAGTGTAAAAGAGGATGATGTGACAATAAGAGAGACAGAAATGTTGAGATTTTGAGAGGTTTGAACATCTAGAAAGGATGAATGAAAGTAAAACGACTGCACAAATATATAGAACAAAAGTGAATGAAAGAGTTGGTATAGGAGAACATATCTTATCCAGGTAGGAGAGGTATTAAAGAAGGGCTAGGGTAGAAGTACCAAAAATAAACGAGCGTGTATGAAAGGACTAATGCAAAAGAAGCGAGAGAGGTATGCCAAGATCGTAACAAATAGAGATCCATAATCTGTCCTCACTCCGTTAGGACACAGGCATGATGCATGTATGGGCCCGATTACGCAGATGTTGTGATGGTATCTCTTGGTATCTCTCTATGGTATATATATATATATATATATATATATATACTCCTCTGTTGTTTCATGTCCGTAATATGTCGCTTAAAGCACTTGCTTTAAGCGACATATCACGGAATCAGGTCAATGTAGAAGATGTTGTGGGTATTTGTTATTTTAATTATAAGTATACCTAAATTTGAGGGGATTTAATATTTATACAAATGCACAAAAATCTATGTTTATAGGCGGGAATGGCGCCATGTTATATTTAAAATAATGTCACACAATCGGTTGAAGATATCTGCTTGGACATTGAGTTGCAAGATTTTACGCGAATATACTTACATGCATGTATTCATGTATTGTATTTATTCAGCTTGTATTTATTCTCATGTCATCTATTAATATTAGAAAAATATCAATTACTTATTAAAGTATGCACACCATGTAATCAGAGCCAGAGTATATTTGAATAACTATAATATTGCAATTTATTGGTTGGTATCACATTTCATGGTTCAACCTTATAACTTCTGTTAATTTGCATGCTCTTTGCATCAAAGCGAGAACTGATTTATAATTTTAATTACAGATTTTGTTTTAATTATTTATTTATTTAACTACGCAATGGTCAATTAGGTCTAACCCGTTCGCCTCCAATGTTTCGACATTCGCAGCCATCATCATCATCATACCAGCTATTGAAAGTCCACTACTGGACATAGACCCCTCCAAAAAAGGAGGTTTTATAGACCATAATCCGCCGCAGGAATGTCACGCTGGGCGAGCGTGTTGGCAATCGCAGACCGCAGCTTTCGCGACGGCAATGCTGCAGCCCATTCCCGCCCTGTGCATTTGAGCTGCACTGTTCCGGATGAATAAACCGCCGTCTTTCGCTTTTGGTACCTTAGTCGCCTATTACGACACCTGATACAGAGGGAGGTACTACTCTACACTGCCGGTACAACACGGCCACCTTATCAGCTCACAATCAATCTAACTACTTTTAAACCTTACTTCATCCGAAATTTGCCTGAAATCTCTCGATAATATACGGCTAAATATTTTTCTGTTCTAATTTCCAAATTTATGTCCATCTTTCGCTCCACTACATCATCATATCAGCCATAGAAAGTCCTCTGTTGGACATAGGCCACCACAAGAAAGGGGGAAGTTTGCCCATGATTGCCGCACTGGGCAGTTGTAGTGGCAAACGCAGAGGGTAGCTTCGCAACGAGTTTGCTTCTGCTTACCCCCTGTTTTAAGCTGCGCTGTTTCGGATAGATATACGCCATCTTCCAGTTCTAGTACCACAGTCGCCTCTTACGACACCTGGTGCGGTGGGAGGTACTATTCTATTCTGCCGGTACCTCACGGCGCGTTAAATCTAGCATTGGAAATTAAATTTTTAGTCACGTATACTTTTATAACGATATGTTTCCTTATAAAAGAAAATGAAATCTGGCGTTTTTAATGCATTAAAATAATTGTATAATAATTATTTCTGTATATAATTGCTTAAGGCTTGTAAAATTATGACTTCGACTATTTGTACATGAATTACCTACACATATATACATCACGCCTGTGTAACATCGGAGTTGGTAGAGACTTAGATCTTCACTTGTTATGATCTTGGTATACCTCTCTCACTTCCCTTACTCGCATTAGTAAGTTAACTCGCTCGTTTATTCTTGGTAATTCTGACCTGGCCCTTCTGTAATACCTGTTTGGAGTATAAAATAACACTAAGTAGAAGTATTTTGTATATATATATCTTAGATGCAATACAAAGGGAGACGTTTAATGTTTTGTAGCAAAACAGTCTTTTAAAAACAATAAAGTTGTAACTGATAGTTACAACCTTATATGATAGTTTTAACTTTAATGGACAGTGCATTAAAGAAGCTGGGCAAACGCCTGCATCTAAAAGTAATACTACTACGTTTTTTGGACGAAATTATGCCATAATCTTTATGTGAACTTTTAACGATTCCACTTACTTCTTCACCTTGGTGCAGGCGGAAAGCAATTTAAATGGTAGAATCAAGTTATTCTGTCATGCGATCAAATTACTTCAATTAACTAATGACTTTGATCTCCCAAATATTCAAATAATGAGCAATGATATAATAACCTGAGGTCGGTCGAGGTTTTCATTTCACACAGCTCAAATATTTCATCAACATCATCATAATAGAAGCTATAAAACATCCACCGCTGTACATAAGAATATTGTATATCATATAGCATTAGAATAATAGAAAAAAAAGGTTAAATACCTCTTTCTTTTTTTTCAAGTAAAACTTTTACATATATATTTGCCAGGGCTTCCCAAAAAGTGGTCAAAGTTCCCAAAAAATTGTGTAGGTAATGCCTCGCTCTTCATACATAATTTATTGCTTTGATTTACACAAGATACTGGCAGAGTAGAATCGTACCTTCCCCTGTACCAGGTGTCGTAAGGGGCGACTATCCATTCACAGGGCGGGATGGGCAGCAGCATCCCCGTCGCGAAAGCTGCGCTCTGCGATTGCCAACTCGCGTGTCCAGCGGTGGACTTCCAATGGCTGGTAAGATGATGATAACACAGAATACATCATATAATAGTATAGGAGTAATATCCGGATCAATAGCACTTCTTTGAGATAATTGACATGTGTGTGTGTGTGTGTGTGTGTGTGTGTGTGTGTGTGTCTGTGCACTCAAACAATTGCATGGCAAATCAGCTGATTTAGTTGTACTTTGTTATATACATAAGGGGCCCGAGCTATGAATTGGCTAGTTGAACATACAGTACGAGCAGGGTATGGAGGAGCAACAGTATGGCTTCGACTCTTCTGTAGTTATCTGTTGTTTTGTGGCAGATTTTTGTGGTAGCTTAATATCATCTGAAGAATATAAAGTTTTAATTTATAGTTAGAATATAAAGTTTTATAAATAGTATTAAAATAAATACCCTTCTTTTTCATCAACGTAATTTTATTCAATAAAATCTATGTTATTTAATCTAAATTATACCATTTGGTACACAGAATGACCGATGGCCGATGGAGTCGTAAGGTTCTGGAGTGGAGACCACGTCCCGGTAAACGCAGCGTAGGGCGTCCACCCGCAAGATGGATAAACGATCTGACTAAAACCGCAGGATTGCGCTGGACACAAGCCGCATACAACCGCTCCTTTTAGAAATCACTTGGTTAGGCCTATGTCCAGCAGTGGATGTCTTTCGGCTGATATAATGATAATAAAACCAATTCGAATTAAATGGTCATCAGTTAGACAGGACAACGTCTGTTGTTTCAGTGTTAAATAAAATTGAAATAAATGCGTTTTCGCGTCATCAAATCACACAACTGAACCCTGCTATCATAAAAAATAATGAATACACGAATATAATATAATAATAGTGTCTATATAACAATACTTATTCGCCGTCTGTACGTCACAAAAGATCTAAGAACCAATCATCGATTAATGAGTGATGTGTCCGCGTTGCGCTGAACAGAACCATCGTTTATTTTAAAATTAAATTCAGATGCTTCCTGTGACGGAATTAGTCTAATTAATTGAGTGGCGTTATGACTTCAAGTCACAAGATATTTATAAAGCGTTATATATTTTAATAGCTTTCCACCCACGACTCTGTCCGCGAGGAATTCTCTCATGTTATTCCGAGAATACTATCTCGCTTTCTGACATCTAACGTACGCAAAAAGTCCCGCCGATTACATAGAGCAATATAAAAACGTCTTTAGGATGCAAAGTAGCCTATGTTTTATTATAACTATCAGTTATCTCTCTGCAAAGTTTTATCCAGATCAGTCGTTGCAACGTGAAGAAGTAACAAACAGACATCCATACAGATAATATATATATATATACACAATCCTACCTGAAAAATCAAAGAAACGACATCTAAAGTTTATTATTGTCAATTCCTCTTTCAATTAATTATTTACCTATTTAGTGTCACTATCGCCATATTTGAAAAACTCTACTGCCCTCCTCTCTCTATATATATATAAGAAAATAGTACATAAAGTAAAACATAGACATACCTTCTTGGCGAGTATAAAGAAAAATTGTAAAGTATAAAGAATAAATAGAAAGTAAGTAGAAAAAGTAACATACATCCAAACTCACAAATAAGAAGGAAAAAAGATTACCATTTTCATTTGCTTCTTGGCCATCTATCGCATAAACCTGACAACATCACAAAAGGAGCTAACAAATTGCCATTCAATTGTAAACAGATTTAATACATTATAGCGTATTCCTTCACTCGTTTGATGAGCATAACTTTAATCAAAGATAAGCAAAAGCAATTGTAAAACAAATTCATCATTCGTTACTATTTCGTAACACAATCATTGTTTCACAAATTACGAAATATAGATGTGATCTTCGAATTATGCCGATTTCGTTTATCTAGCGACTTTGTTTTAAAGAGAGAGGCGTATTGTATTAAGCTGTTCGCTGATCTGAGAGAACTCGTTCATCTAATTTAGGTTACCGGAACCGACAGATGGCGGTATATCCGGATATGTTCAGTTAACTTACTGGTTTTCATCATACCAGCCATTAAAAGTCTACTGTTGGACATAGGCCTCCCCAAGAGAAGGGGTATGTTGCCCATGATTGCCGCGCTGGGTAAGCGTGTTGATAATCGCAGAGCGCAGCTTTCGCGATGGGAAAGCTGTTGCCCACCCCCGCCCTGTACATTTAAGCTGACTTTTTTGCATGGATTCGACGCCTCTTACGCCACCTGGTACGGGGGAGGTACTATTCTACTCTCCGGTACCTCACGGCTATTGGTTTTGTGCATTGATAAATATTTACTAAAATAAATAAAAATAATATTTGCTAGTAAAAATCGAATTGCCTCAGGCGTCAGGCGGAAGTTGAACTTGCAACCGTTTCCTTTTCAGGAAACTGCATTAGAGTTATGCTACAAAGACATTAGTAGACACGTCGAATTTCTCATAGTACCCTTTTTGACTATTAAATTTTGTATATAACAACTAAAAATTCAAGTGTCGTGTTGTCATGACATGTTTTAACAAGTTTGAAACAATTTGTATTATTATTATTAACTTCATGGATTGAAAAATGTTGAATTCTATATTGACGATTAGCAACAGGTCCCGGCTTCGCTCGAACGGACAATTGTTGTTGTCAGGTAAATGTATTAGATTTTGTGGGAATTAATTTATAAAAGAAAATAGAAAATTGCTGGCATAATAGATCTTATTAATTTATATAGATTTCAATTTGATTCTTGGATATAAGTAATCATGGCTACTAATGTGACAACAATTTTCTCAAACATAATATACTATATAAGCATACTCCCGCTCGAAAGAGGCAAACGAGATATAAATGACCAACAAATTACCTTCACATAATGACTTTTTTTGATTGACATTACTTCATATGTATGCATCGTGACTTATAAAATCTAGTGACCGATAGAGATGTTCTGTGTGTGATTCGAATCAAACGAAAGTGAACATATGTCATATCAATACAGCATACGGTCCGCTTGATGGTCAACGTGACCGCAGTCTGTAGATGCTCGTGTCATCACAAGGATATCACGGGCGAGTCGCCAACCTTGTGAACTGAAGATACTCTGTCACCTTTAAACTCTAACGTCGCTGCCTCTCTCACCCTTCAAACCGGAACACAGCAATGTTAACATGATATGATTTACTAATGCAAACAACCTTTGTAAGAGGTTTATCTATTATTATTTCTTCATATTATTTATTACACATTGAAATAAAATGCACATATGTAGGCATTATCTACCAGTCAACCATCTAGCAAAACAGCAACTCTAGTCATTTCAAGTTTTCCAAATATCATCATATCATATCAGACATAAGACAGTCCGCTGCTGGACATATACCTTCCCAAGTAATATCCAATAGGACCGATTGTATGCCGCTTGTGTCCAGCGCGCGCGATACTTAGGTTTTAGTCAGATCGTCCGTCCATCTTGCGGGTGGACGCCCCCCGCTGCGCTTGCCGGTACGTGATCTCCATTACAGAACCTCACGAATCCATCGGCCATCGGTTCTGCGTACCAAGTTCCCTGTCCACTGCCACTTCTACTTACTATTCCGTCGGGCAATGACGGTAACTTTGGTTCTGCTACGAATCTCCACATTCCGAATACAAACGTTACACTCAAGTTAGGTATAGGCCTTCTGTCAAGAAGTTTTTAATGAGATGCTCGTATGCAGCATGTAGAAGCATGGATCCAGTCAGATCGTCTGTCCACCGTGAACGTCTTAGTATGGCGATGATAATATTCAAGAAAAAGGGGAATATTATCCTTAATTACATTTTTATGCTTAGTTTCACCATAGTGATGATGTCACCTCCCCCCCCCCCCCCCACCTTACTGCTATTAGGCTTCACTATTCGAAATGGATATACCGCCATCTGTCGGTACCAACACTTGTTCTGTATTTTGTTCTGCTTACATCTAGTAGATCATCATTATTATATCCACTGGAAGTCGACTGCTGGACATTGGCCTCTCTAAGAAATGGGAAATTTTGCCCATAATTGACGCGGTAGGCAAGCGTGTTGGCAATCGCAACTTTCGCGACGGGGATGCTGCTGCCGATCTCCACCCTCTGCATTTGAGCTACACTGTTTCGAATGAATATACCGCCATTTCACGGTTATGGTACCTTAGTCGCCTCAGAGCACACCTGGTACAGGGGGAGGTACTATTCTACAGCTAGTTGATACAGAGGTTCTAATTGTAATACTTAACTTTATTGTAAACCTTACATTTACATACGATACGAGTAATATTAAGAATTAGTATTTAATAAGAAGTGTGTAATAAGAATAGAGTTCCCAATAAATCTTCTAGGCGTTATTGTCCGTTTGTAACCCTCCCTGTTATGCAATAACCACGTCTTTTCTCATAACCCTATTTTCAGAATATGCTGAGAGTGTAACTTACTATATGGTAGTGCGAGTATGTGCCCGTCATTCATTGATCAACAATAAACAAGTGAAAAGTAACCATACCTTCATTAAATCTCAACTATTAAGTTAGTATTACCTACGTTCTTTTTTCTTTTCACTCTATTTACATTGCTTATTTATCTAGTTTGGTTTTTTCGTTATTTATTCGGAGATTGTGTTTTTATTGTAAATGATTTTTTTTAATTCAGCTTATCATGCTGTGTATACATATTTGTGAAGTCACAGCTTGTCAAGAACCCATAGAATCATGGAGTGTTTTATTTTCTGTGATTCTGTTTTGTGTGCCTAATAAATAAAATAAATTAATAAAAAAACAAAGTAATAGACCCCCTTCTCAAGGGATTGATTCACATATTGAACTGCAAAACAAAAATATAAAAAAAACCCTCAACATCTCATACTCCTGAGACCTGAATCCGTGGTAAGTCGCTTAAAGCACCAATGTTACGGACGCCAGACAACAGAGGAACATACTTCTTAAATAAAAATATTTAACACCCAGACACAGAACAAACACAATATCATCATATAAATATTTGATCTGGATGGGAATCGAACCACGACCATTGGCGCACAAGATAGGATCGCTACCATCTGCGCCATCGGGCCCACCTCTGTCATTTAATATTGCAACACTGTGACCATTTTCTTGAGTCACCGAGTAATTATTAAATATAACCTGACATATATGGTCAAATGTTGACATAATACGCTCATTGTATACATTTATCAAACACCTGCATCTGTCATCCAATTATGCCTAATTAAATATTTTAAATGCCTTGGGGTACCGGCTGAGTAGAATAGTACCTTCCGCTTTAGATGAACTAAACTTCTTTTCAGACGGTTTTCGATAGTTTAGTTACCTCCCGGTACCTATTATCAAGATTGATAGAAGATTCTCATGATCCACATGAAGTAGACCTCAGAGAAAGGACGTCTGCATTGGCACTCTCACCTATTTCTACCGGCAAAAAACAGTGTTTGCATTACGGTGTTCCGATTTGAAGGGTGAGAGAGGCAGTGAAATTGCTGGGTAATGTGACATTATATCTTCAAGTCACGAGGTTGGCAACGCTCCAGTGATATTACAAGCGTCTATAGGCTGACTCTATCAAGCATACAGCACATGCTTGTTTGTCGACCTAGTCTAATAAAAATAAAAACAAGAGTCGTAAGAGGTGGCTTAAGGACTAAATCCAACAGACGGCGGTAAATCCATCCACAACATTGTAGCTCAACTAGAATGGAGATGGATGGTATAGGACGGGGCTGAGCAGCAGAATTCCCGTCACGAAGCTGCCCAACCCTCACGCCTGCCCAACGTGGTAATTATACGCAAAGTTCCTCTTCTCCACACCAGGTGTCGAGAGGCTACTGAAGTATCGTAACTGACAGATAACAGTATATCTACCAAATACAGCGAAGCTCAAATGCAACAGGTCGGGGGTAGGCAGTAGCATCTTGAAGCTATATTACTGGGTAATGTGACATATCATCTTAAAGTCACAAGATTGGCAATGCTCTAGTGATATCCTTGTGATATTACGAGCGTCTATAGGTTGTGGTTACGCTAATTATCACACGGACTGTATTCTTGGTTGTCAACCTGTTCTAATAAAAAAGCGATTGCGACCACGCTTACCCAGCGTGGCAATTATGGACAATCCCCCTTTCTCGGGCAGTGCCTATGTCTAATTGTGCATGTCCAACGGTTGATATAATGATGATAATATAAATATTAATGAAACAAAATTGTGCATGTAAAGATGTCGATAATGTGGCAGAAACCAGCTCTAAATTCCGCAGGCAATAACTCCATAATATTCTCGCATTTTACAAGATGGTTAGCGGATATGACCGTATTACAAACTGATTGAACCATAGAGTTATCAATCATATCACGGGCCCGATGATGCAGATGGTAGTCACTTCATCTTATGCGCCAAGGGTTGTGGGTTCAATCCTCGCCCTAGACACTTATTTATGATTAGAATTATTGTTTTTTCTTTGTCAGGGTATTAAAAATATACATAAATAAATCACGTCTGTGTCCCATCGGGGTTGGGCAGAAACAATGGGTCTACACTTGTACTACGATCTTGGCAAACGTCTCTCGCTTTCTTTTACTCGCATTAGTCCTTTCATACAAGCTCGTTTATTCTTGGTACTTCTGACTTGGCCCTTTTTAATACCTCTTCTACCTGGTTAATATATGTTTATTTATTATATATATATTTATTTGTTTATTTTAGGGTAAGGTTAGGTAAGATGATGATGAAGTATTGAATTTGCTATTCCTTTGTAACCTGATGTTCGTAACGCAAGTGCTTTAAGCGACGATGTCTATTTTTATAATAAATTGCTAACTAGACTTCAAGACAAAGAAATAAATTAAAACATATACATAATTGTGCTAAATGTTATATGAGAAAATACTCGAGGATTTCTCAATGTACTACTTCACGCAATAGCTACTAGGTAGATTTTATTGAAAGTATAGTTCAACATTGTTTACATATCAGATTTATCAATTTTGATATAAATATATATATACCCACACTAATAAAATGAATGCGAAAATTTGTTCGTCTGTCCGCTCGCGTATACATCACTTTAGGAAAGTTTCTCAAAATTAAATCTAGCCTGTGTCTTCCTCTAGAATACTTACAAGAATTTTTGGAATATGCCAAAATCGATTACTCAAATTAACCAAATACATAAAATTTACGAAGAATATTTTAAAATTGGGTTTTAGATTTAACTCTAAAAACATGACAATGTTTTTTTGAAACCTATTCGGTTAATACTTTGTAGTATATTGTAGTCATGTCTAGGCGCTTCTTAAGCCTACATAGGATGGTGCAATCATATTCACACTATATCTGTCTGAAAAGGAATGGAATCCTATAAATAATTGCATGATTACGCCCGTATATTTCAAGCTCTCATGACATGTGTTCGTGTATAGTTACTTTTTTATTAATACCATCCATAGATAATATAAACTCATTGTCTTGTTCCAAGTTAACGAAGGCCAATGATTGACATCATTGGCCATAAAGCCAAGTTATTTCAAATTTGAATTTGGAATAATATAAACGTCAACTGAACAAACAAGATGACGCCGCATTTATTCCATTTTACAATTATGACTTACAGATGTGTTTGATATATGCCTTGAAACTTGATTAATAATTAAAATCATTTTTCACGCATTCCTTTACATCCAAGATACAAACTTTAAATACGAACTCTTTGATTCAAATTTAACACTAAGTTAATCAAACTTTAGATAAAGAATGAATATTAATCGGGTACATGTATCCCCACTGGGCAGGGCAGCTAATTTAGTTATCGCAGAGTGTAAGCCCTAGAACCTAGAAAGAAGAACCCAGAAAAAAGTTTAAAGAGTCTCAAAGCCTAAATACGCTCGTTTGACCTCTCGAATATAACTAGCGCGACTTTGTGACCTTAAAATGTCATAAGCTTCCGGTATCAAACGATTTCAAAGGCAACTCCTCTCGCGTATGCCGAACTTGTGAAGTGAGCTTGTGTAGAGGTTTTTCCAGAGGACTTCACTATGGAGTTTTTCAAAAACCTACTACTAGCTGTGCCCGCGACTTCGTCCGTGTGAAATTGTGACTTTGGCTGCATATTTTCTTTCGAACTACAGTCTTCCACGTAGCGCACGCAATAAACGTGAATTTTTCACCCGTTTTTACTATATTTTTATTAATGCTTCGGTACTCTTAGTTGTAGCGTAATGTAACATAGTCTAAGTTACTTCTATTTCTACCTGTGAGAGTTTCTTCAAAACCGGTCAAGCCATTTCAGAGATTAGTTGGAACAAACAGACAGACAGAAAATGTAAAAAAATATATTGGTATGTGTGCCGTATATACATTCATACGCATGTAGTAGAAAGCAGTTATTTTAATATTTCAAAAAGACACTCCAATTTTATTTACATGTATAGATTCGAAAGTGCTTGTGGACCAAATAAATAAATAATGGACCTTCTTGAATAAAGTATATTTGAGTTTAAATCTGAGTTTACATATTAGAGAATAGAGCATAAACATTATTTTAATGGCATAATACGAATAAAGCATAATGAGGAATGTGAAAATACCGATGTGCAGTCGCACCATGATTTACACCTTCAAACCTAAAATTACCCCCATTTCTAAAGGTCATACTGTATTACAAAATGGCGCCGATACTTTTGTCTGTGTGTTGATAAATATTGTTGAGGAACTAATGGCAAAACTTTTCTTTCGTCACCAAAATTTGTTAACAGCTAAAGTCTTAGTTAGTCCAGTCCATCCAATTTATCACTTT
Organism: Heortia vitessoides; assembly: GCA_020976665.1. NCBI lineage: Eukaryota > Metazoa > Arthropoda > Insecta > Lepidoptera > Crambidae > Heortia > Heortia vitessoides. The sequence continues at coordinate 10,014,391 of JACJUM010002842.1, forward strand.
ATTACGCCTAGAAGTACCGGCAAAGTAGAATAGTACCTCCCCCTGCCTGTGCCAGGTGTCTTAAGAGGCGACTAAGGTAAAAGAAACAGTGCAGCTTATGTGTACAGGGCGGGGATAGGCAGAAGCCCTCCCGTCAAGAAAGCTTCGCTCTGCGATTGCCATCACGCTTGCCCAGCGCGGCAATTATGCTTGCGGCAGTGGCTTCCAATGGCTGATATGACAATGAAGACCTTTTTTAAGGAAGTTCCGCGAGGATAAGCGTGAACGTGTGTATGGATAATATGAAAAATAAGTGCATGAAACTATTTTTTATAATAAAATGCTCTTCTACACCACCTACTGAGCATTAGTATGACACCACATATTAAAATGAAGTACCTAAACAGCCTAGAGTGTGTCATAAAAAAAATTGAATCAATCTATGACGTGTAATAAACAAGATTTGACGGGCTCTATGACGCAATTGTTAGAGGTCCTAAGATCCTATTTTGTGCGCCTAGAATGTGTGTTTGAACCCCACTAAAGATATATATTTGTGTGTTGTATTGTGTCTGGTTATTACATTTATGAATTTTAATGTCATGTTATTCCTTAACTGTCTGATGTCAGTAACACAAGTGCTTTAAGCTATTTCTCTAAGAGTTGGGTCAATGTATAAGATGCTGTTGAATGTATTTATATGCCTAGCGCCCTTTTTTATATACTTTGACGGCTTAATATTTTATTTTTATTTAAAAATTATTTAAATAATGGATATTAACTAAAAAATAGTAACAAAATTTTTCATTGTAGCGGCGTGGCCGTTGACAAAAGCATGAACTTTTTCGTTTTTTAGTTACTGTAGTAGGAGGTACTATCAAATAATTCGGATTGTAAAATTCTACCAAAGACCTTTTTCATTTTTATCAGATCAGATCGACAAACAAGCTTACAGTCCGCGTGATAGTAAGCGTCACTGCAGCCAATAGGTGCTGGTATTATCACAAGGCTATCACTAGTGCGTTGCCTACCGTGCGTACCTTGTGACTTACCTACTTAAAGGTATTATGTCATATTATCCAGTAATTTCACTGCCTCTTTCATCTTTCAAAACGGAACACATCAATAGGTTTCAGTCTACCTTATGTAAAAAAACTTCTCATAGTCCGCCCTTGTTTTGAAATAACCTCCTGTGTTCCGACATATTTCAACTGATAACTTTATACAATATAATACAAAGTTTTTTCAAGATAGAGAAGCAATATCCTTGATAATATTTATTAAGATTAAGACAAAATTGATTTATATCCATAGTAATAACCAACAGAACCAACGACGAGACGTTATCCTGATAAATAATCTAGATACCGACTGCAGCGCCGTCTGCCAGGCTGATCTATGTATGTATGTATGTATGTACAGAGTATCTAGGCCCCCACTCGAATGCATTTATAAAAATCATTAAAATTCACACAGCCGTTTATTTGCATTATAGATAAATACCGACTGCAGTGCCAATTGCCGGACGGATTTATGACTGACTATAAAATCCATACAAATAGGTCTAGCTGTTCAGAAGAAGTTCAGTGACGTACACACGTACAATAGAATTATATATGTATAAAGATGGCATGGCCTATGGCAGCGAAACGTGGTCTCTTACCATCGGCCTTCTTGGCCAACTGAGAGTAACTCAACGAGAGCAATGTTCGGTGTTTCCAACCAAAGTTCTCGATATTGCCCGGCCATTTATTGAGAAAGGCTATACCTCCAAAGTTACTATTTTACGTAGACGAAGTCGCCAGCACTGCCAATCATCAATATAATAACAATAATATTTCGAAGGAAAGGATGTACTAAAATTTACAATCACAATACTAAACCAAGGGGCCATAAGGGTCACCTGACATATGGACCTAATTTATTATAGCCTGTCTTGAATTTGACTGCCCGTATCAGACTTTATAAAAAATCAAAACGACTAAAGATTTATTGCGCGAACCATCAGACCTTGCAAGGTGAATTGGTAATGATGAAGGTCCCCTTAACAAGTTTTGATTGGTGATGAGACTCATGCCCCGAGAAGAAAAGATCTACCTTGAAGTCAGCTGGTAGTCTGCAGGTCTAAGGCCCAGGCAGTATCATCATAAAATCAGCCATTAAAAGGCTACTGCTATAAGCCTCACTATGAAAGAGGGAATTTTGCCCATAATTACCGCAAAAAAAATTTAATTGGGTCAGCGTATTTGCAATGGCCGTGTGCAACTTTCGCGACAAGGATGCTGCTGCCCATCCCCGCCCTGTGGATTTGTGCTGCACTGTTTCGGATGAGTATACCACCATCGATGGTTCTGTTACCTTGGTCGCCTTTTACAACTCCTGGAGGTTATAGTACCTCTGTTCAACTCTACCGGTACCTCTTGACCAGGCAGTATGCGCGATTCAAATATTGTTGGGTGCAAAGTTTATATGGAGATAGAGTTTCTAGCGCCATCTGGTGGCGTCTTGCGCAGTTCATGTCTGTGTACACGTCGGTATTTAGCGGTGAAAGGAAGTCACGACGGGGAGTCGTAAAAGTGTAATATTGAGTAAGGCTGGGTTAATTAAAAAAGGGGTCCACAGACGCAATACCCGCCTACAGGTACCTGCCTCTTTTTTGTTTAACTACCTACTACCTATAACATCCTGTGCGAAAAGTATTTAGCAAATTTAAAATGATTTCAACTTTATGTGAAACTTCGATGAGCCGATACGTTGGATTTTTACCCAGGGCAAATATTTGTATGACGATATTTGTATTTGCTCTGTGTCTGGGTGTGTAGCAGTCTAGCCCATATGCAACAAGGTGAGAATGGGCAGTAGTATTCTCGCTGCGAAGCTTCGCCCCGTGATTGTCATAACCCTTGCCGAGCGCGGTCTGCCGTCGATCTACAATGAGTAGACCATTTACAAAGGTCATCCGAATTAATAGCTCACTCAGAAATTTCTACCGCCAAACAGCTATGTTGGATGTCAACTTGATTTCTTACAAAATTAATGCTAGTAAAAATTTGACGCGTCAACATATTAGTGTTTACTTTATATATATTTTTCTACTTATTTATAATTCACATAACATCTCATTCATTTACCTGTCTACTATGTACGGTTATCAAACAACAGAGGAATCATATTTATAATAAATATTTAAATACACATACACAATCCTGGTCGGGCATCAAACTCACGTCCCTTGACGCACAAGATAGGAACACTACAAAATGCGATATCGGGTTCATATTTAATGGTAGTGATCCTATCGTGCGTCAAGACTCGCGGGTTAGATCCCCATTCGATCATGTTTGTTTTGTATCTGGGTGTTAAATATATATTTAATTTTGATATTATTGTCTGATCTCTGTAACGCAAGTTATTTATCTCTGAGTCTGGTCAATGTATGAGATGTTGTATGTAAATATTATTTTAACTTACAGAGTAAACCCACAGCGCTAACATAGTTTTCGAACGTATTACATTCAGTCGTGAAAAGCCCATCCCACACCGAGCGACTCTACCGGAGTCACTTTCAAACAATTAGACGGGTGATTTGAGATAATAAAAGATCACTAGAACACGTGTTATGTAGAGACACGCGACACGTACAGATATCACGCAGCTACGAAAATATTGACAAACTC